>UZAF01018909.1:0-28533 GCA_900617895.1 Haemonchus placei
ACCATCTCTCAACCAAGCTTTCCATTTCTCTTCATACGTACCAGGATTGCATGGTAGAATAAAAGCAGGAAACTGTATTTCGGCTGGTCGTAAGTCACAGGTAGTTGTAGTCATAGCAAGATATGCCCACAAAACCATCACTACGATCATGAATGAAAGGCGATTATCTGTTCTATCTCATAACAGGATTGGCTAACATGGGTAGGCCTAACGATTCGATACATTCTCTGTTGCCTCTATCCTAGGACTAGAACAACAGCTAGAGAAGCAAATTTACGGTCTCTTTTATATCTATGAGGTGAGCTTTCACACCAGGCTCATAAGTCAAGGCTAGGACCGCAGGTGAAGAACCAACTATTCAGTGGTTAGTGGTTATCAGCTGGTATCGATTAGCCGATCCTAGATGGAAGGCTCGATTGGCTTATCTAGTATCAGTTCGGGATCCTCACACCGAGCAGCTCCCTTCCCCCGCTGCCGGCTGCGGGCTCCTTTCACGCTACGCCAACGTCAAGGAAAAAGATAACCTACCTATCAAAATTTGGACAGCATTCCCTTAGCTTTGTACACTTTTCTTGGATAAGATTTGCATCGCGGAAGCAATCTGCAGACTGTTTATAGTCTTCGCTGAGCAATCGAATAAATGCTGAGCCATACATGAGATGTTCCACAGGGGAATACGGTAAACAGATCGATGTCGAAAACTGTAACAAAGTGCATTGACGCATGGTTATGATAAGGTTAGCAGGGAATACTTACGAATTTCTCATTCTTCTCATCTAGGCAGTCTCGAAGCCGAGTATTTCGCGTAATCATCAACTCATAGAGCTCTTCGTAGAATGGCTGCTCAGCGGGATCGCACAGTTCTTCGGCCTTGAAATACAAAACATGAGCTAGGATTGATTAAAATCAAGAGATCCCATAGAATTTCGTACTAGCCGTATAAGGTGGGCTAAGGCAAATCACACTACAGCTCCAGGGGTTTTGTGACAATCGCTAGGCCAGGAGGAACCGGAAAAAGGATTCAGTCTCAAAAACACCTTGAATATTTAGTTCATGACAAAGCGACTTCCTTAAGTCCTGTCGTGGTACGGAAAGCGTTGTCTCCTCTAGCGGGGTATCAACGGCTAAGTCCTTTCTCTTCTCCCTTCATGCTTTTTCTGTAGACTAACTCACCCGATACAAGAGGCTCTCTGCACTTTCGGCCAGAGTTGGAAGGATTTTGCTGTTGGCAAAACGCCAAGCACAACTGTCAACAGCCATATGCATCTGATTTCGACATCGCATGTATAAATCGCACGCCGTTTCGTTCCTCTGAAAAATCGGAAACAATGAATTCCAGCATTCCTTCAATCTATCAGGGAAAAACTAAGATAAAGAAAGAATATTCACAAAAATCTTGTCGGAAACTTAGGGAACAACGCAAATCGCGTAATGGACTAGTGATAAATTATGAGTTTTCTTTTCAAATGTTAGCACGAAAAATTTTACCGGTTCCAGTGACGTTGCGTTTATGTGGTGTTCCTTTTTATACTTCTCTAGCTCCAGTTTATACTCCTTGTTTGACCAATTATGAATGATCGCCTCTTCGTCGGTTGGCTTACTGGTGTCGCTGCTCTTTTCGACGCTTGTCGCCGGATGGTCAACATTCAGGGATTCATGGCTACCGGAGAGGATCAATTTCGTCACACCGTCTGAAAATGAGGAAATTCATTTGAAAACGACAAATTTATCAGATTATCAATATCATTATCAGAAACATTTGGAACATCGTTTCCAAATTAGAACGGGCAAGATGATTCAGGTCCAGAGAATGTGTGATACAGTAAACCTTACAACGCATACCAACTGCTCCCTAAGCCTCGCCCACAATGGCTTTTTGTGGCTTCGAAGATGTGACGGGTGTTTGGAGGCGTCTGAGTGTGTCTTAGGGTTACTGTTCTCCTATACACGGGTTTATAAAATCCCTCCTGTCTGGAGCAGATTCCCGTACGAAAGAATTTGTGAAACAAAAACGAATCAAAAGTGTAGGGGAAGTCGTCTGGACTACGCCACAAGCGCGACTGTCACCCGAAATTTCATGATAACTAGTGTTTTGGAGCTCACACATTGGCCTTCCCGGACGCACTATCTATGCCTACAGACGTTGGCCGCAGCCGCAACAATAAATAAGGGATAAGGAAGGCTGATGGGTTGCAGAGGATCATGCTGAGATCCACTTCCTGAGGGGGAAATCGGGGAGTCGGGAGTCGTGGGAAATCCTGTTGAAACCTCTGGGAAGGGGATTGCGTTTAAAGCTCAATGAAGTTTAAAGGAAGTGAAGTCGGATTCGGGTTGTATTGGTCATTTAATTAGGTGGCTCGGTTGACTGATGAACTCACTAACAAAAAATTTAGCCTGCTACTTAACTGATCCGTTGAGTTTTGTGATTGTCAGATATCGAATTCTTTATAACTCACCTTCAACGACAGTGTGATCGCCGTGTTCATCGGTCTGGCCCTTATTTTTGCGATCAAACTTATGCCTCGCTGCGAGCCGTTCTAAAAAGGAGTAGCAGATTCACCATTTACTCGTCATCTTTTTCACTTCACAAGTTGTATAATTTTTATTTTCTGTCTATTACATGTATATATTGCTCATGGGAGCGCTCGATTCTATCGCTGATGAAACTAGGCCGCGCCGCACACGACGCGCGCGGCGCGCTATCCCGCGATTGCGAAATGTTCACCAACCTTCATTTTCTAGTTACTCTAATTTCTCCTATAAATTGAACTCTACAAGCTTTATTCTACCTCTATACTGCCTTTTCTACAAGCAGATCCAAAGCGGGTTGATCATTTCAAAGGTATGCGAGTTAACGTGATTTTCCCTTTGAGCTTTACACCTAATGTCGTGAGCAAGGAAAGACACTACCCTAGTGGGATTTCAAAGGAACGTTTGGGTTGTCTGTCGTGGAAAAGTATTGCCACGCAGTTTCTACAGAAGCGAAAAGCAGATAATGGAAGCCTGCAAATTGGGTGTGTGTCAAGTCGTGCGTCCGAGGGTGCGCGCGGCAAACTGCGCGACGAAGTTCGTGGCGAATTTGGACGACTGCGGCGTTTATCATTGGGGCCCAAATCTGAGGAAGAGTAGATTAGTGAGGTCAGCTGGCCCCTCTATTCTACTGTACTTCAAAATTGGGTCAAAATTATAGGTGCCAAAGTCGTCAGAATAGGTATGAACTTTGCCGCGCAACTTGCCGCGCGCGCCCTCGAACGCACGACTTGACCGTCCCCCCTGCAAATTCAGTATGTTACATTGAGCCACGTACTGCGCACGTACACGCACACTGCACACTTACCAAGTGAACTGACTCATTAAGAAAACCATTTTATCCTATTATATGATACAACTAAATAATACCTTTCTCTAATTCTTCTTGATGGCGTAATTGCTCTTCCAGAATATTACTCACAGCTAACGGATCGCATTCAGTTTCAAAAACTGCGGCATCGCCATCCGGATAGTCATTTTCGTCGAATGCTGTTAAAAAAAATTAAAAAGGAGAAATTCGGAAGGAATTTGTTCCGATTTTGTTACGGCTTTTTATGACCAGCCCTGCGCGCACGTGGAGATTTGAAGAAATATGCTCCATTCAGAATACCCCCAGAATCCTCTATAAGGTAGCTTAACACGTACGTTCTGGGGAGTATTGATCGGCGAAGGGCATCGGAATCAGTGTTCGAGCCCTTTCTGTTCTTTAGTCCCGAATCGATAATTGCTTAGACCAACCAAACTTTACAATTGTCTGGGGTCGATTGATTGATACCAGATTCGTGTGGGAGGATAAAGCCCTAACTTGTATATCGGTTGGCCACCGCAAGCCATTGAATAGGACGCACATGCATTTAAAACGCCACTACTATTCTGACTAGAAGACAATTAGGTGGCGCATTCCCATAGCGAGATTGACTAACACCAAATATTTCGTTCCTCCTTCAAATTGCAATTTTCTCAGGACGCTTTGCGATACTCTTGTCGAAACGATGACGCTCTATGAAAACGGATCAGGTGCCATAGATCGAGGCCATCAAAGAGTAAGTAACATGAGGCTTTTTTAAAGAATAGATTTACTTGGCTTTTCTTCATTGCCGAACTTCTAACCAAAAAGCTTCAACCTCAGACACACCTTATTATCAAGGACGATACCATTAGTACAAATATAGGATTTTCAAAGTCAAAAAAGGGGGCCTCCTGGGCTACTGCTACGCTTGAGTATGCCAGATTCTATTTTATTACGTTCAACTTCGATCGCTAGCATATTCCCTCAAATGCTAGTTAAATAATTGAGTTACTCACTAGCATTCACTTGTGATTTGATCAGATCCAGATTCACTTTGTCGAATTGTTTGATGAGGTTATCCAGCGCTATCGAAATCTAAAAGGGAAAATTGTATAGAAGCTCCATGAAAAAGGACGATATCATTCAGAACTCAGATGTAATCAGAAAACAAAGCATAAAACGATAGCTCGTTGAACAGCACGAGGGAAAAGCAGGAATTCAGCATTCACTACTTTTCAGAGCCATTAGATATCCGCCAGAAGCTACGAGGTCTGAAATTTAGTACGGTCCTGGCTTTCCACCGNCACTCATGCTCTGCGCTAGTCGCACTCGATCGCGCCCAGTCGCGCTATCATGGGGATGATTTGGGTTTGAACTGATGATTTACGGTAATTGCCGCGAACTTGCTCACGGGAACTAAAGCTTACTTAGTTGAACTCTTTCGAGAAAAATCGTCAATTGGGTTATAACATGATGGGCTATTTTCAAGGATTTACTCAAATTCAACAAACTCTGAAGAAGTCATACAGACCTCAAGTTTAGTCGTCTTATCCTTTGCCGAAATGACCTTATTTCGGAAACTGTTGTGCCATTCGTCGATTAACTCTTTGATCTAGAAAGTGAAGGTTTTTCTTGTATTGCAGGTCCTCTTTTCACCTGATGAACCTACTCACCTCATGCATATCCTCTGAATCCTTCTTCTCTCCCAGCAATGTCAAGATCTGTTGAAGTTTCTGTGTTTGCGTCTTCATCATACGTTCTATACAGGATCCAGATCGATTGAGGCCCTGAAGATGACTTTACTATAGTTCTTTCACGCCCCAGTAAGGAGATCTGGGTAATCCCATTCTTGCTGGAAAGGATGCTCTCCAAAAAGCTGCACTGATGTTCTAGAAACGACAGGAAGATGGACCTTTTAGTGGATGGGAAGATGGGGCTGACAAGGGTGGCCGCCCCACTGGCATTGGCCTATTCCAGAACATTGGTGAGCAACTAGCAATCTGATATCCGCCTTGGATGATGCCACCCATCCAACTTTCGAGTTCTTTGGCATACCGTGAATGTACATACCTATTCCCAATCGGAAAACATCTGGGAACCGTTAGCTCACCTTTGTGTTGTTGATTTGTTTGCCTAGAAAAATTACTGGAGGTGATGTGACGATTTCTCCATCTGCAGGAACATCTTCGTCATTGATCATTTCCAGTGGCCGCATCGATCCGGAAGCTTTCGCATTTTTCGACGGAAGTTTTGCCGTGGCAATGGGTCCAGAAGCCTCAGCAGCCTGAATTTTGGTTTAAAAGCGGTACTGACTAGCCATAATAGACTCAGAATTGTTAGAATATAAGCCTTTCTCAGCCCTCACCTGACCAGCTCTCAGAAAACTATTCAAAGCTTCACGAGCGGTTTCACCGGCATCCTGTTCAGCCATCTTCGCCTTGTACTTATTGGTATTCTGTAAAGCATGCTCGAATGCTTTTTCATGAGAAGATACAGATGACGGCCCTCTATGGTGCTCATGGTGCATGTTTATCACCAGAACGCCTTCTTTAGTAGAAATAGCCTGAAATTGTTGTTGAGAGCCGTCATCTGGGATATAAGAAACTGGTTTTTCGTTTTTCCTCATCTATTGTACGTTAAGAAGAACTAATGACCAAAAGAGACGCAGAGAACAATGTGAACAAAGGCTGACAAGAGGGTTAAATCAGACGTCAGTCTGGCCGTTCTGGGAACGTGCCCCTTCAATTTTAGTTCAGGATCGCAATATTGTAGGGCGTATGACTATAGTATGACTAGCTGAGGATGATCTCTTTGGAAGTAGAATTTATCTACTTTCAGATGAGTACGGGGCAAAGTATTTAACATGTCTAAGCTTCATTTAATTTAGGCAGACCTCGACCCAGGATTCAATTTTGGGAACGTAACATTACCACTCTGCACTCCTTACTTTTTACTTTGAGATAGGCATTTTGTAAATAACCCATAAAGTAGACAATATTTCCCGTGTTATGGAAATCTGAATTTCACCTCAGCAGTTTTCAACTGAATTGCTGCCAGCTGTTCCGTATGCTTTTTTGGAAGTACTAAGAAGAAGCTGGGAGAAGAAGCTTTAGTAATCAAGATGCGTGGTAGGGAATGCTTCTACTGAATGATAGAGTAGGATACCAAAAGGAAGAGGCAGTAAGTAAGAAAAGTAATGGAATAATTTGACAAGAGAAGATGTTTGTAAGTAGACGTTCTTTCGCCACCTGCATTTTGTCATCCGGGAACGACAGCTTCGGTTTCGCAGAGAGTGTCAGTGATCCGTCTTCCTCGGTGAATTCAGCTCCACTTTGGCTTTGACGATTTTGAGACTGACGGGCACGAGCCTAAAATGTCCTCTTCATCTTACACTTGAAGCCTTATTTCACAGCAAATAGTTTATCCTAGAACAGAAGAATTTCTTACTCTCTCGTATTCTTCACGGTTAGGCACAGGATTGCTTATCATGCCAACGTCTTCTTCAGGTTGGTAAGCACCAGACGATTCTTGGGGTGTGATATGAACGTTCACATTGCCGTAACCATAATCCGAAGCTGCTAAAGCGAAACTCTTGAGGCTGGTCAACAGACGGCGTTTAGTGGAAAAAATTATTAATATTAATATTTGAGAGGAAAGACCGATACTACCACTAGCCCACGTAGGAAACACATCCTCGATAACAGTAAAGAGCTCAAAAAGATTAGGGGAGGGAGAGGTAGTAGTCCCTTAAGTCAACGAAAAAGTTGAAGGAACACAGTTGAATAAGGCTCACAAATCGTAATTACTTGGGAAACGTGAGTTTTGCAAAGATGACTCTTGTTCGTCTGCGCTCTAGTGTTCCGACGCAGACACGCAGGAAAGTTATGGTCAGGGGGGTGAGTATGCACTTCCTGTAACTATTCCTATAACATTAGCACCCACAAATAGTTCTCCTCGAAGGCGAACTCGTCCAAAGAGGCTCTGCTGACTAAAAAGCTGCTGTTGGCGTAGCAAAGGTTCTTAAAGACAAAAAAGTGGTTCCAGTCAGGAAAAAAACCTTTCTAGTAAGATGAAATTCATTACAAACAGGTGAAGTTAACACCCCTAAGATTTCTGAGAAGAAGATTTGAGAGCTGCTAAGCTCAACTCGGTCTTCCAGCCCCAGGTATAAGCAGGATATAGGTCTTAGTCTACCTATTCTCTGTTCAAGGCTTTCCTAATCTTTTTCCGAAGCGGAAGAGAAAGTTCAAAGTGATCATCTTACTTATTAATGGCTTTGAATTTCAAAATAACAATCTTTTTTCCTTAAATCGATGTACAACTCACATCCACTGCCATCTCCGCTGCTTGCGGCTGCGTCGTACCCGCTTTGGCTACCATCATAGGTTGGGGGGTTCATGTTTCGGCCAGGTATGGAAGATGGATCAAAACCTATCCGCGGATTGTATCCGACTGGCATTGGTAAAGGCGTAATAGGTAAGCCTCTCTGTAAACGGTGAACTTCAAAATGAGTTACAGTAAATTGAGAACCTAAGAGAACATGAGTACCAACCGCGCAGTTTTCTGCTCTCTTCCTCATTTGTATTCGAAGTTCTTGCGTTCGTTCCGCTGCCGACGAGTTTGTGGTTATGGAGGAGCATCTCAAAAGACACAGTCATACTGAGTGCTTTTCGATTTTTCTCAAACATGGATGTATCAATCCGTCGGGGAAATTTCTAGAGACTGTTTTCCAGTTTGGAGATCCTTTAACCTTTTATTCAGAAACTTTACAAACTTGTGAACAGCGGTCTCAGTCCCTGCAATCCTGGACGAAACTTAAATGCGTGGCGCATTACCAAAAGCATTTGGGCCGGAGCTGGGCTTTTTACCGTTTCATGGTATTGCGTGAAAGATCTTTTGTATTTTATTTACTGCACGCAGTTGTTCTTGATGGTCCCAATCATTGCCCCCATTTTCGGTGCCCCACCTAATTCCATCGAATGCCGCTTTTAATTCTCGTCTTTCAATCGACCTAAGCACGAATCAGTGAAAGTGTGGAAAAAAAATGAGACTTCTCCCAAGACTGAATCTTTGCGTATGGGTGACCCTTTTCAAGTAGACAAGCAAACTTTTTGTTTGAACGCCGGACGAGATGCTGATAAGATCTCCGAAATCGTAACAATTGTCCCAGTTTATTTAGCAATTAAACATTTTTGTTGTTCAAGAAAAAACAACAACTAACAACAACAATCATCGAAAAGCAAAAAAATTCGTTAGTACGAAAAGTGATTGAGACTTCGAAGTTTCGGTTGATAGTCGTGAGGACGTCCCACGTACTCTGCCTCGCCCTAAGTCCCCTCCTCAGTAGAAGTCAGACTGTAACGCTCTTACGAGCTTGTTGCCATTAACATAGACTGACTCTAGTTGCCGTCTAATCTTCGAATCCTTTCAAATGAGCCCCTTAGCGAAATAGCGTAACGCTTCATTAGAATTGCCAGGCCATTCCGATAAACTTCCACTCCAACTACATTGTAAAAAAAAATACCTTTAGTAGGGTGGGAACCAGTTTCGAGTTGGATATCAGAACGTGGCCACTCAGGGTCTCTGTACTCGATCTCTTAGGCAAACCTGGATAGAATTGGGCGGTTCTTAACGGCCAGGAGACTCCTCTAGACAAAATCAGACTAGACACTAGTAATGGGCAAAGTCAAACACATCCAGCACTTTACTAAAGTGATTTCGGATGTTTTCGTCTAAGGCTTCACCACACGGTGACAGGGAGGAGAACAAAGGACAAGTGATTCTCTCAGTTCGTAAGGTGTTTAGGTCCTTGCCTATGAATACAATTGCCATATCAACTACGCCTCCGAATTTCTCCGCGTTTTTCGCAAAAAGCATGAGCGTGGCGCATCTCGATTAATCGACTATGATTGTCTTGTAAGTTGTTCGCTCTTTTAGACATTCTTTTTCCATCCCAGTGGGGTTTTCGTCGCTTCCGGCTCTAATCCAATGGTTAGGGCTTTATTGAAGTGTCCATGGAATATGGATCTGAAAGCTGCACCTAAACTATTCAAGATTTTCGACATGATCCCCCTACTCTATAAACCCCACCAAGTTTTTAGAACACATCCATCAAGTGGCGGTTCTTTCTAATCCCCGTACAAGGCAATCAGTCAGGTGAAGTGATGATCGTTGAGACGGCCTCAATGATATCGGGATTACGCTTCAATTAGGTCGGCGATGTAAATACTGTCGGGAGAAAAAGCGAAAATGAGCTGTGAAAGAGAAATCTAAAACATAATCACCAATTATTGATCATTATTATTGTTTTTATTATAATGCCGAAGTTACAAAAAGGGAGAAGTTAAAGACCGCTGATAATGATTCTCTAACGAGGTCGTTCGGGCAGCCGCGGTATCTGTCTTGTCATGGGTTGTGGTCGTGGGAAAGGTGAAGGAAAGCTAGCCCCCAATCTGAACTATTGAATCTGGATAGAATAGAATAGAACCCTATGATTGAAGGATAGAATAGAATCCTATAATTGAACGAAAACTCGTTAGGATATGATAAAAGTGAAAATAAAAAGACACTGAGCAGTGTGAGAAAGCTCACTGTACTCGACTTATTCAGACATTCTCTTGGATGCGCCATGCATTCGATTTTTATTCGGATCAATAGGGGAATCAAAGCATCGGGTTATACAAAACAAATTAAAAAAAGCGCGCACGAGCTCCTCGAGCATAGTAGGCTATGAGTGAAATCAATAAAATAAATGTAATAAAATAACCACCTGGATAGGGCTGGGCAGCAGTCTCGTACCCGACCACATTCTCGTTCAATTCGTCGTTGAACGCCAGTAAAACAGTGCGTTGGTATATAGCTGATAGTACGACCGTATGAGAACTGCCGTGCAGACTGCAGTGTCCTCATGTTGCAGGTACCCGTCTGTAACACAGTGATCTCCTTCGACAATCTTACTTCCTGCTCCATTGTCAGATCCTTCAAAAGGAAATTCAGATATGAGTTCCAGTATAAATATGGAGTCATTATCAGATTGTTTTTATTGTTTTCGATATAAGTACCAGTTTTTTAAGTTTCACAATTTCTTAGCATAACCCTGTATTACGAAGAAGAAGCTAAAACGAACGAATCGCGAGATAACCCCCTGCAGTTTGGAATTGAGATAGGATAAGAGGTATTTTTTGGAAAGTGATAGTAGCAGTACAGAGCTGTTTGAATATGTCCGAAATTCAGGCGGTGTAGAGCTCATCATAGAACTTTTCGACTCATCACAAAACACCCAACTCGTTGAGGTCTGGGTCAAAGAAATTATCAACAACGAAACCAGAAGTTGTGCATTCCGTATCCCAAAGTTATACTAGAGAAACGAAGTGACGAAAAGGGAAAAGGGCAAAGTGCAAAAGCTGCTGACAAAGAGGTTCCTCATTATGACGTCTGAACACTGCTATTTCTCGAAATTGTAAGCGAGTCGGAGATACTTTCGACTTTCAGAATAAGCTCGACAGAAGATTCTCGTTCGCAGCTGAGACTAACTAAAGTTGGCTGAGCGGTACCGTAGCGGTACTGTATCACTGAAGTTGCCAATTCTATATAGCCCTTCTCTGGCTTTTTTTAGACAGCACAAAAGCGGTGAAAGCTATATTTTATGAAAAGGAAATATCAAAGCAAAACGGTAAAACAGAACGTTAAGGAATAAGATGAAGTTGAGTAAATCAAAAGTAACAAGGAATAGCAAACAGGACAAAAGCCAAAAATAAGGAAGTCCTACAAAAGCTGTATCGCCTCCCAGTTCATTGTAAGCTATGCACGGGCTGGTTGCTATGCCATTGGCTTTAAAGGACTAATTTTTTTTCATGTTTAAGAAATTGTAGGATATATTCGGTTATCAAGGAAGCCTATCAAGTTCAAAACCAGAACTATCAAGATTGCTGAAATTGGAAAGGTCAATTGCCCAAGAAGTTTCAAATCCGTTCGAAGTG
Organism: Haemonchus placei; assembly: GCA_900617895.1. Taxonomy (NCBI): domain Eukaryota; kingdom Metazoa; phylum Nematoda; class Chromadorea; order Rhabditida; family Trichostrongylidae; genus Haemonchus; species Haemonchus placei. Next base: position 11,299 of record UZAF01018909.1, read on the forward strand.
CTTTCAAATCAGAAAGACTTACTGCAGTGGCAGACGGAGCAGAATTTCGTTGAAGGCAAGTCGTTAACAGTTGATCGAGGCTTTCCTCCATTTTCTCTAACTAAAAAAGTACTTTCAGCGATTTTTTCACTAAAGAAGCCCTGTTCCAACGAAAGTTGAGAGCGGCTACTGCTCTGTCGTATCTCTTTTCCTCAAGGTTCAAAGCAACTCCTGATTTATGGAAACTAACAAGAATTACCTAATAAATTAATTACTAATTATCTTACGGTAATATAGTCATTCCGTAATTTTACGTGACAGCCGTACTTGTCTGTTGAGTCTGGCAACCAGTAGGGACGTAATCGTGAGTTTCCTGCAACACAATATTTTCCGCAACTATTGCGAATTTCTATCTTTTACTCAACAGGTCTTCACCTTAACCTCACAGCGTAGCCACCTCTTAAAGACTTTCTACTAGGAAGCTTTTAGGTGAGAGTGAAGCCGTTATGGGTAATCTTCCTGGTTGATTATCGTATAGTCTCGAAGAAAAGCGAGAACCACAAACACTTCGAAACAACTGCCAGTACCAAAGCTCTGCCCATACACTCTTCTGTTCTAATTTTTTTTTNGTGAGGGCATACGGATACAATGGATACGTAAGTGTAATTTTCCCATTTTCGAACCCAGTCTTTGGACGAAAAAAGTTGGTAAAAGAGGAACGCTAGTATTTTGGGTTACAAGCAACTTCTGACGAAAATTCTCTACAGAGAAGACCTTAAAAAGTCAGAGATATTCAGCCAGCTTGTCTGAAGGTCTTGCTAAAAAATATTATCTACCTACCAAGGAGCCACGACTATGGGGTCGTTACTAACAAAAGCAAATGGTTATCCAATATGTGAAAAGTATCGAGAACAACAAATGATCCGTCCCCCAGCAAATCACTGGGTGGAGCTGCCATAGTCGTGAGTGGGGTCGGTACGGGTTGACAAATTGGTTTAAAAATAGCATAAAAAAGGTTTTGAATAATTGAGTTTGAGGTCTTAATATCCAAAATTTTCCCCTCGAAATCACTTTTTCAGATTTCACCCACTTTCCTTAATAGAGAGTCTTTGGCACGGATAGGTTCCTGACAAACTGACGAGGGGGGTCGACTACTGCTCCTAAATTTTTGGATCACTTCACAAAATTGCCTATCAATCTTGCCCAGAGTTGATGGGTTTTTAAGGCTTTTAGGATCAGAGTTGTAACTAACAAGGCTCGAAAAGTGTGAGAAAACATCCGTGCTTCGACTTCATACTTTCTTCACCTCTGGAATCGATTCAGTGGAACGAGTTTCTTCGTCTGGCTACTCTATTCCCTTGGAAGCAGTTTTCGTACAACATGGAGTGGCTCATTCTCATCCCAGCTGTGTATTGAATGCTAAGAATTTTCAGTTGAGAAAATGAAATACAATGTTGCTTTTCCGTTTGAACAAGACGTCGTTAATGGGCGCAAATGTGATTACAGAAGCGCAGTGACGATAAAATTGGCACAGCGGCCGAGAGCGTCGTTTTCTCACGGTCCACAAACTTGTATAGGCTTCGAGCTAGAAAATATATCTTCCTGTTGATACATATGTTCGATTTGTTTTAGGGCATCGTTCCACACTTATGCGGTACGTTTTCTGAACCTGGGTGTAATCTCGAGGACAATGCTTGCTGAGGAAATTAACCAACTCTGGGTACTCCAACTTTTCGGAATTGTCTAATGTGTTAACTATCCAGTTAAGTAGAGCGATCGGAGAATTCGCCCCCATACAAGTTCGGGTTAGTCCGGGTTGGTAGCGAACTGCGACGACAATCAACAGCTAATGATCGACGAAAACGAACTTCGTTGTATATGAAAAAAACTCATAAACTCCTAGTGAGTATTTAAAAAATCCTGAACTCGAGGTAAAAATCAGTAAAAAAAAGTTGGCATCGACCAAATTGAGACCGTCGTTTTGAAAAAGAAAAGGTCTCTTGTGAAATTTCATCCATATCAAACTTAACAAGCTGTTACACAGTAAGAAACTGGGAAATATGGCAAAATACCGCTTAGGGTGACTATTCACCGAAGGGAAGGACCAGAATGAAGCAAGTGGATGAGGTTCAGTCAACGACTACTCTGACAGAACTCTTCAGAGTGGACACATGTATATAAGTATGCAGGTAGCTGAACCACTTCATCTACCTTCTTTTTTGACTGATGAAAGGAGTCTTGCAAAAAATTCATGTGGATAGGATACCGGTCAAACAAAAAGTAAATGGATTCACATAAATGAGTCAATCAATAAAAAAATCAACGATAGAAAGATCAAATAAATCAAAGATAAAGGTAAGGAGATATTTAATTAAGTCGTGAAAAGTTGAGCAAAACCACACTTGAACCACCTCTTTCGGCTGTCATTTATTACCCTGAATAAAAATAAAAAGAATGAAATTTGAGCTGATTAGCAAGATCTGCACTTTATTTGCTGGTGTTGCTACTAACCACAGATTGTTGTATTACTTGTACACAAATGTAATGATCGTGGAGGATTAAAAAAAATTTTTGGCGTCTCCCGATCCCTTTCTCAAACGCTATCGGCTTCTGTCCAGTATCCTCGTGGTCTTTAAATGCCTTTTTGCCCCAACTAAGACATTCTACGTACAGAGGGGCAGTCAATGTACAATGCAGTGCTTCTACATTCATAGGTGTGTCTGCTCCGGTTAGCGTACGACAAAGAGTTGGATGCCTTATGAGGCCTGGATAATTGTCGGCATTCCTGTGTTGTTACCCGGATTGTGTGAGCAGAGGCGGTACCTCATAGCTTCCACTACTCGCCACCGCTTCACGGAAGTATTCAGTTAGAACAAAAAAAAAAGTTACCTAAACAAAGTCGTTCCTCAAGCGTTGCCACTGCTGCACATTCAACATATCGTTCACAAAATTGTTGCTGATCAATCTAAACATTCAAGATCGGTTATGTTATGAACCGATATTGATAAATAAGGGTTAAGGTTCATGGCGTTCTTTTACTCCTACAGCCCAATGAGTATTCAATACTTTTGTGCCGAACAGGTTTTTCAATGATGGGACGTTTATTTCCCTGACATTTCGACAAACTCGTCGTCCTCACAGGCTTGAAAATCTTTTCAAACCTGTCGAAATGTCACCTCTTACATTATACTTTGTGTAAACCAGCACTATTTAGTTGAAATGTGTAAACCAGCTCCTATTAAGTTGAAACTCAGAATGACGAGCCTCAAAAAAGGTCGGAATCCTAACAATGAACTACTCATGACGACTCCACCTACACCAAGCGCTGCTCACCATCGTAATAGCTCGACAAAAATCTGCTTGGCTCAGAAGCTTTGAACTTTTACCAAAAATTAAGTGCCCAACTTCCAAAGAAAGCAAACATGGAGGTCCTTAAGCGGCCGCTCATTTTTTGGCAACTCAAATTATTAGATTTCCATAGGACTCATCCATAGCCTTTTCATTTCATGTTAACGTTGTGGAACAATTCGAATAACTGTTTACTACTTTCTGAAGAATTTCATTCTCAAGACGGGAAGTCGTGCCTTCCAGAAAATGTTACGAATTTAGAGCACGCATAGCATTTAGTCAAAATATTGAAGCAAAATTGATCCGATTGGCCACCTAAGCGGTAAGCTGGTTTCATTTAAAATGTATTTAGTAATAAGATTCGACTCAGTAGGGGACTCATTGGTCAGGGCTGCTATAATACAAGGCGAATAAACTTCCAAGTGATCATCACAAGTCATCACAAGATATGAAAGAGTAGAAGTCGAAGGGGATCCCGGTAAAGAGCTTACTGGTTGAGAAAATGACATGGCGTCGCAGATTTTGATGAGATATCTAACAACTAAGACTTACCCAATCATCTCCTTTCTCAACCTAGCTCTCAGCGAACCCTAATATCTGCCTTACAAGTGGGCACATCGCTTTCTAAAACCTCTCGTGGCTCCAGATGTTGCTTCACTATTTGCTAATATGTGGCCTCGGACTCTTGATTTCATTCTTAAGATCGTAACGTATACTCCAATATTGTCTCCCAATACTGTCCTTACTTAGGGGTGCTGGGAGGCAGGACATTCGTCTAAATCTTGGCTACTAGCCGAAAGTTTAGTGAATAAATAGCTTACTTGCTGGTAGGATGGCACTATAATAGTTGCAATGCATAGTAATCGGATCAGCACTTCTCTCATTAGACCTCCTCCTAATTTGGCTCTGAAAGAAAAGGAAATGAATTGAGATGAGTATCACACATCGCGAACAACACGATATCATTACAGTGACCTGACATGAACAAGTTCCCAGTGATATAAAGAGATTACATGCAAAACAACAGATGAAAATGAAAAGAACCATGACCTACTTAGGTAAACAGGAAGTTTAACGGAGTAATATCCGTAAAACTAATCCACCAAGTGAGTTAGTTCGAAAAAGGAAACAGGGTTGCGAAGAAAACAGTTTGATGTTTCATTAGAAATATATCAGTCTAACGGAGTCAGCAAATCTGTGGCTAATGAGCCACGATGTCGGATTCTTCTCAAAATTTCAAAGGCATTCAAAACCATTCCCTATTCGCTGAAACTCTACACGATCGCTGCTCGAAGAATTGCCATAAGCTCTTGTTGAGCTTGAGCTCACTATGCTCAGTTCTCACATCAGTAATGAGCATTACATCACGACACTCAGAGCTTACCATTCTATACTATACTATGCTATACAATACAATACAATACTATACAATACTATACTATACTATACTATACTATACTATACTATACTATACTATCAGAGCAGAACCATACTATACTATACTATGCTATACGATACAATAATGTACTATACTGTACTATACCGTACAATACTATGCATACTACAGTATCAAATATCCATGTTTCAAAGTCTAATGTAAAAGATTCACTCTAAGGCACCAATTCCCTTTGATTTTTTTGGTGAGTTATAGAAACAGAGCCAATTAGAGGTAACGCCTCGAAAAGGGTTTTATGCCCCAAAAACTGGAGTGCACACCCCTACGAGGATGCATTTCTCTAAACCGATCCAGTACCGTATATGTACATGTGGAAGACAGCGAATATTGAATGATTCTGAGTTACCAAGCAAAACCTAGCTTAGAATAACCTTTATGGGAATGGATCGATAATAACGTAGTGCTGTCTTAACTCAACCTTACAGTTTTCCAATCTTCAGATAGGCAGGTTACCTGCAGGGCTTCCTTCGCTGAGCACTACAATTCAATTACTACTTGGCAGCGACTCCCATATCATGGCGGACCTAATTGCATACCTATGAGGAAGAGAACGCGGAACTTTGAGCTAAACTGAAGTGGAGATCATAAAAGTAGAAAAGAGATTGGGCAACTGAGTAACCGAGATTTTTATTTGAGGCAAGGAAAGGGCTTTAAAGAAGTGAAGCAGGGCATAACCTGGGAACACTCACCCGCATCCATTTTAGGACAAGATTTCGCCTCTCCCCACCAAGATGAAAAAACCAGCCAATCGGAAAAAATGGGTCGGAGGTGATATAATCATCAGATGGGTCGGTTTCACACAATGAGAACATCGGACGGTTTTTCTAGGCGTTCCCGTCGAAACAGCGTAGTGAAACCTTGTGAATATGGTTGCGCAATGGAGAGAAATCAGGTCGGGCAAAGGTCGAATGGGAGAGAGGATTTGAACAGATTAATTCTCCAAGGAGTAAGACCAACCGATGGGAAGACCATTTGTGAGCGACGAAGAGACGTCCTTTTCATCGTCTCGGTTTATGTGGTTATTCTTTTTGCCTATATAACAAGAAGGAAATGTGAAAAGAGGCGGAGTTGTTGGAAGGTGAGGGAAAAGTTTAATGAGGAACCGGACTGAGTCAAAGCTATGGGAGGAATTTTATGTGATTGGACATTGAAGAGGGTTTTTTATTTGTCAGTACCCTCGAATTAGTTTTATATTTCCTCACGGTAAAAGTTTGATGGGATTTGATTTCTTTTGAGCGATAGAGGTGTAATCGTTGAGGACGCACGCCATCGAAAAGTTTTGCATTTCATGAAAGAAGTAACGGGCCTGTTTTTGGAATTGACAAGCCAGGAATTTGCAATGTCAAAAGTCATACAGAGACGAACGATACATAGATGTCATTCCTGCCTTACAACGTTCTTTCCAGAGTCATCCAGGTTAAGAAGAAGAAATAATGATCCACCTAGGTCTATGATATTGTGGGGTTCAAGTGCATGGCGCACCCCGAATGCACTTGTTGCCCCTTCCACCTTGTCAATGTGTTCCTGACAATTTGTTTTAGTCTGTGTCAGGTAGGTGGATCTATACAGGTTCTTTCGTGGAGCATTACCCCCTAATTACAACTGTTAGCTGACATCAAGTGAATCGTTACATTCTAAGGTATTCATTAGGGAAAGTACATGGTCGGCGTGATACTAGAACCGCTCGACAAGGTTTCACCCAGGAAAGGGGCTTACGGTAAAAACTAAACAGCGGTTACCATACTCTAAAGAGTTCCATGTAAGAGTGACTCGAAGTTTCACTCTCCTTTCGCTCTCCACTCTCCTCATCTAGACCAGGTGATATACACTGCCATAATCACACCTGCCTGGGTGGTAATAAAATCTGAAAAGACTATAAGATCAGAAATATGGCCAAAATTCCAGAAAGTCTCATGGATTAGCGCCTCCTTTCCCGCTTTCCTCCCTTTTCCGCTTGATCCCTTGGAATGCAATTCAGAGGACAGAAAGCGCCATGCATTTACCATGTACTTCCAGAACATTGCACGTTGTTCAGCTTCTGTTTATGGAGTCTGCCGAAGTAGATGAAACATGTGCGGTCGCAAATGTTGGAACATTTGCTGTCGCACATGTTTCACATGCGGTTGGGATGGTGAGCTTCATTCTAGAGTGAGGAATTTCGATGAGTATGGCTGAGCTCTACCTTCAACAGAATAAGCTATTGAACTAAGGCCTTAGAAACAAAATCGAATCATGATTTGAAAAATGAACAGTGGATACGAAAGGGGGATTTCAATCAATGTTTCGAGAACTCATTTCCATTTTACGATACTACAAAGAGTGGAAGGAAGGAAATGACGGTACTACCAAGGGTGGAAGGGAGGAAATGATCAAACTACTCAGAAAAGGTTTAATCAGGATACTTCAGCAGTCATAGAAGAGGCTCGCCATTGGGCTATATCCACGAAAACAAAGCTCAATGAAACTAGTTCAGAGAAGTACAGAGAACACTTTGATTACTAATAAACTTCTTTTCATACCTTTGGTTCAAAATTTAAGACGTAGTAAGTGTTTGAAGCCAACAAAAAGAAAAGCACGAAGCAGTACAAAAATTATTGTAAGCAGAGGTGCACTTGAAGGAAGTTTCAGGAAATATTTCTATGGAAGGAGTCTTTCCTCACCTTCAGCAAACAATCGCAGTGGAAGTAGGGTTAGCGTAAGAGCGTATTCGGGCTTATCTCGGCGAAAAAACGGCCTTCATAACTGCCGAATTTAAATCTTCTTTTGTATTGTGGCAACAGAACTTACAGAGTCAAGGTCGACTGGGGATTCCAAAGTGTGTCGAATCCAGTACGTCATTATTGGCCTGCTGGATTCGAAACAGACTGGAATCCTCTGACACAATCAAAGAGGCCGTTTATTGAAGGAGTACATTCGATCAAAAAGGAACATCACAATACTGCAAACATTAGCAGGAGCAGCAACTGTCTCTTTCTTTAGGTTTTCCTCGAATTAGTACTAAGTTTTTTCTGTTCCAGAGTGGAGTGGGAGAAACAGTAGGGAAATTCTAGAGGAGCGAATTCGAATCCATTCTTAAGTCGGAAATCTGGCCATCATGCCCTTACTTCAGCCTGAGTATGGCCGAATTTTAGTGTGGCCTAGTACAATCGATTACAAGAATTGAGAAATAAAAGTGCATGTGTTTGATCAACACTCTAGATTAGGCCATGCTCCCGACTTGATTTTGACAATCGTTGATCAGTGATGTTTCAGAGTTGCTGAGCAATTTTACCCTTCTTGTAAGTAAAATCGATCATCAAAGAAACCTTGTAAACAGGTAATTGAAGTAGTTGAAAAAGTGAGGGTGTCGGGTGAAAAGCAGGCAAAAAATGTTTGCGGTGAAACTAATAATAGCTCTAACGTCCTGGTAGAGAGTGAAGGACTAGTGTGTCAAAAAACTACACGTATGAGGAGTGGGGCTACGGGAGGTAAACCTGAGGAAAGGGTATTGTTTGTTGTGAAAAACTTTATGGTAAAGGATGGCTCGGAGATGTTGCAAATGGTATTCGAGCTGAGATGAAAGGTCTTCCTCGTTGTTATGTCATTCTCATTTTCTCAATTTAGTCTTTGTGATGGTTTTTGAGATGTTTAGACGAATGCCTGAAAGTTAGGGGGCTAGCTCTATGAAGCAAAGAATGTGGGCCTAAGAAAAACAAACAGACACCAGGGAATTTGGTAGGGGAAAGGCAAAGGATTCAAAGGAAAGTTCAGTCTAGAAAAGGACAAAGGAGGTCGTAGATTAGAAAAATGGAGGCAAATCCAGGTATGGATAAAGTGTATTGAGTTTATAAACTCGGCCTACTAGTATGAACTACCAGGATCATGGAGAGGCAGAACACGGAGAGGAGCTCCCAATAGCATAAGCAGTGGTGAACCCATCATGTACTACCATGCGATGGAGACCGAAATGGGATCGTACAGTATCGAATGAAAAAATCGATTTCCTCTCAACCTTGAACGGTAACTGGGGCAGCGGAAATCAGTTTGTCAGTAGGTGATCGGAGTCGATAAGCCGATACTGAATTGGGGTAAATTACTGGTTTGAATTCTAACGGAAACGTCATTGGTGAAGTATTGTAGACCATCGTAACAATGGGAGTAAAGAGAATTTGCTTCAGAGAAATTGTTGAAGCATGGTAACGTTATTCACGTAGTGAGTGGAGAACTGTAATAAGAGTAAGTGCAATAAAAGCATACAAAGAAGCCTTTGCATGATTTTACGGTGACTGTCCTACAGTTATTCCTACCTGAAAATCGGCTCCAAAATGCAATTTGATCAATGCAAATGATTAATGAATTACTTGGTATCTGCTTCTTATTCAAGCCAATGGGACAGAGGTGGTGTAGTGGAAAGTGGCGTCTACATCACATTCACGGTCTCGGTTTCGAGTCCCCAATCGATATCCGCCTAGGCCAACCAAGCCTTTCATCCCTCCAGGGTAGGATAAGCGGTACCAGACTCGTCTGGGAGGATAAAATCACTGATTTGTACATCGGCTGGCCACCGCAAGTCATTGTATAGGCCACTTACGCACTCATTACGCCACTACGATTTTGAATGGAAGTCGAGTGCGAGGGCGCATCGCTCAGATGGGATTGATTAACGCCAAAAACTTTATCCTGAACTTTATTCGAGCAATACCGCAATCAGGACGAATTCGCCAAACTGATGCAATGTGGTCTGTGAACATTCAAGTTTTGTTGATAAACTGCTATTAGTATTGTAGTGCCGCCTGTGCTCTCCCAAAAAAGCATCTCTCTCGGCTATGATAACCCAGCACGTGACAATGTTTTCCTAAATGATCACAAGCTTACTCATTTCCATGACAACGTTTCCTACATGATTACAGGCTCATCCACCCTTCACCTTTGAATTCGTCCGCTCTGCTGACTCATAGAGTTGCACTTTTACGGAATTTGTGTCTAGGCTAGTCACCACCTTGCACTCATCAGATTTTTGACCCTTAGTGGCAGAAGAAATAAAAAGAAAGAAGAAGAAGTACGAGTTGTCGCGAAACTTCACTATCACTTCGGAAGCTGCTCTTGCTATGACTGCTGGCACTTCTAATTCTTTTTTGTAATGCAAAGATCGAACCTCACCCAAGCTATACAATCCTTCGAACCAATCGTCCGTGAATTGATGCCAAACTTGATTGTGCGTATAAAACACAGGCTTTACACCCGCTGGCAATCAACTGTCAAGTCTGATGTGCTTCCAAATGAGGCTATAGCTGGATTCAAGTTGCATGCTTGGTACAAGGAAATGACCAATCACTGGCTCACAATCTTATCGGGGAATGAGTCAGTAAGCCAGTAAGTGTTGACCGATTGTCTCTGATTCTGGAATCACCGGTGAAGGTTGAATTAAGGGCAATCCCTGAGTTCACCACGTCTCCGTAATCTTGGATACCCAATCAGTCACAGCCGAGACAGGTCACACGGATGAAGCAGTAGAACGTCAAGAATGAAGTTTTCGGCGTCAATCGATTTCAACCCTGGGATGGGCTCCGCATGAGAAAATCGCTGGGCTGTTTGAATTCGTACTTGCAAGATTCGATCACAAGATGTAGTAGCGTGCAGAAGCGCCACTGCTGGTCAAAGGGTCACTTCTGTCCAATAAAGCAGTATTATCAAATATTGCAGCTGTAGTATCAGTTTCTAAAGTCAAAAATATTCATTCAGGTAGTTGCTTTCAGGAGGAGACACAAACTCCCTTAGCTTCACGCGGAAAATAGGATAGGAAACTTACTTTCCTGAACTTGTTCTGTCTAATAATAGTATGCCCTCGAGGCGGAACAGATTCTCTCCTTGATCTAACGATATACATCAAAATCTACTGGTATTTGGTTTGATGCGAACTGCTGACTGATCTAGAGCAACTGGAATGCAAACTGCCGTGCAACAATGATAAAGCGAGGGAGGAACAAGTTATGGATTAGCTGGAGATTACGGTGAGATCGGCTGGTCCGGTTCAGTTTCGAGCAGTGATAACGTGAGAGATTGACAACTTATGGATTAGCTGGAAAATGGGGTGAAATCGGCAGGTTTGGTTCAGTTTCGATGTGAGTAAATGAATTGATCTATGAACTCGACAAGGATAAAGCATCCAGCGTCGATCCATCTTTTTTGAGTCACACCGATTATTCGATTATCATTCCAAATCGTATGTGGCCCATACAATGATCATCTCCCCCCTTTGACGACATGGTTGAGGATTCTGATCCAGGATTCAATTATGGGCCGTAGTGAGCTCTTCACTTGCTCTGGACAGGTGTATCTCAAGAGCGTTGCAGCAGTCGCACCTCAATCGCGGCGGAGACCGATAAAACCGCTTTTGTCAACGGCGAATAAGCAAAATGATTGATGAGCTACCATAAAGGTACACAATGAAGGGAATAATAGTTGATAAATAAGAATAGATGAATAACTGAATAAAATAAATGCAATGGAGTTTATACCCCATCAGACATCTGAGGTAGTTCACGACTCCTAATGGAGAAATGAGGAATTGGTAAACATGACCTTGGGAAACGGAAAACCCACGGGGAGCTAATCTCCTGTTCAATGGCTGCTTGGATCAATCAAGCTTCTCTCACCTTCTGGTTATGTGGATTACCGATTTAGTGCGCAGCGTGCAAAAAAAGGAGAATCTTCCAAGCTGGACATTCCCGTCAAGCACATGGAATGGGGATCAGTGGTTCCATTCTCAAAAGGTCATGAAAGCGGAGAAGGGGTGAAAGGAAAGATGTTTAGAATCGTTGGATGGTACGCATTTGCTCGGTGGGACAACTATCTAACTATGGCTCCGAGGGCGGATTGGGACATCCACAGAGTGCCCAAAAAGAAGCTAGGCAGGGTGGTTAAACTTGGCATAGCTAAGGATAAACTTTTCAACAGGAAAGTTTCCTTTTCCCTAGACCCTTTCCACTTTCCCATACCACCAAAATGCAGAATGTATATTACCATGGAATTTACCAATATTTGGTCGAAGGGGGTTGAAAGGGGAAGAAAGAGCGAGGGGAAGGGGTTATTTCAAATAAGAAAAAACCCTCAGTAATTCAAGCGTATTCCTTGCCTTCTAGTGGGTCTACACGAACCCGCTTGTAGTAATTGCTGAGGTCGCTTTCGAAGGTATATTGTTTCCGAAAACCAATAATATCCCGAAGTAGCACTCTTGTTGGGGCAAAACTGTTCCAAGAAGGGTCACTACGAACTTACCATCAGTTTTCCAACAAAATCGACCCTACTGCACCTAGTTCGGAACATCTATAGTACTTAATTGCTTACTATTATTAAGGGACTTTCGGTTCTCGTCAACATTTTTTCATGGCACGCAGAACCGTCTTCCGGGTGGCACCACATTAACTGGATCGTATGCGACATATCGTAGTGTCGCTATTTTATGTGCGAACATATATTTGGACGTATTTGTTCGGAATATCTGGTGAATTGACGACTAAGTGCGAAGATTTGTGACTCCTAGAGGCCGTAAAATCGCCCCAAGCTGGAGCCAGTATTCAGCCAAGTTCTACTCACACCAACGAAATACTAAGATGCGGTGAACGACGATGACTGCTAAGGCCACACCAAGGGATTTGTTGATGAATGAGCACTATATTCAGGCAAAACGCTTCTAGTAATCACTCTCTCAGTGAGCTCGCTTTTTTCTTGACAACTCAGTTGTCAAGAAAGGGCTTCCCATGAAAAGAGGGTGTTTATTTCAGCTGGAACTCCAGTTTCATACGTTTCACCCAATAACCCTTAACCTATGTAGGTACCCTTGATATGAAACTTACCTTATGGCTCTTCAGTCTCAGTCCTCATAATGGAACCTTTGTTTGATCCTAATGGCCGCAAAGATTTACTGCTCTTCATAAACTGTAGGATACCGGGTAAAGCTGGAAATGGAAAACGAAAAGCCACAGAAAGGATAAGGGGTCAAGTATTTTGATTCAATCAATCCCGTCTTTTTAATTTGTCACATATTCGACTTCCAATCAGAATCGTAGTGGCGGTTCCCACGCGCATGTGGTCTTTACATACATTGACTTGCGGTGGTCAGTCAATAAGTCAGTGTTTTTATCCTCCCAGACGAGTCTGATTCCAATCAACCGACCCTGGAGGGATGGAAGGGGAATGGCTAAAACGGATATCGATCCTGGATCCGAACCCGCTACTGCGCTTGTGTGAAGTGCACCGCTTGCCACTACCCACCTCCGTTCTGTTAATAAGCTATTCCATGGAATTGTCCTTCTCTTAGTGGTAGCTCGATCATTTCGCAGTCTAATCNTCAGGAACTTCATGCTATAGAAGTCTATCGACACCCTCTTATTCCTTCTATCCGAAAGTGAGTACTGGCCAAAAAACTGTTCTTAGTGAACGAGCTCCCTCAGTATTCCTCCACACGATAGTCCAATAGCTCAAAGAATTAAATCAAATCGAATGATTATGAGCCTTTCACTTCTCGTGTCCACCACTCACATGCATTCTATTCAATGAGAAACACTTGAACCCATCACGTTTCGCAGCTGATTCGCCAATTCACTCAATTTCTTAAGCTCTGCCCTTCCCGAAAGAAAGGCTCCAAACAGCTTTCAATGACCAAGTTAAGCCCACAAATAAAAAAGGGAAACCCTGTTCCCTGGCGCCATGGCGCCAATGTTTATGGTAAAGAACATGAATGCGAAAGAAAAGCATCGAGAACAATGAAACAATCATATATTAAATTCTTGGTTGGTATAAATAAACAAGCAAACAATCAATTACATATAGTATAAAACAACGCAGTAAAAATCTGCGGTACAATTTAAGGTGGTGCTTACCGGAAATTGCCGGAAAATGGTGAACTACGTTAAGACCTCCTCGAAGCCTCAATTACTGATCCACCAGTTCATGAACCCAAGGGTGTAGTAAGGTTATTTCATGATTATCATTCGTCTTTATGGAACTCCATCCAGGGAGGGCCACGTTTCGCCTAGAAGTTCCTAATTCTCAGATTTTCGTCTTGTGTTTTGGGAGGTGATTGGTTGAACGATCTCAACGCTCTTGCCAGGCAGTGAAGAAGGCGAATCCGCTAAAACCTTAGCAGATGGGTTGTTTTCAATTCCTAAGAATAATCAAAAATCACAGGAAGTACAGTAACAAATGTTTTTGATGTTGAAAACCAAAAACGCACACGAGAAGACTCTTCCCCTTCCTGAAAGAGAAAGTTGGACTCCTTCCGACCAGGATGTCATATAATGATAGTGTTTGCTGACTGGACAAGTGCTCACGTTCTATTCATATGATCGTTCCTTCTCATAAAGCAAGGTCCACACTCCCAAAATGGCACGCCAGGGTCAGAGTTGAGTGGTTTGGAATGGAAGATGTCCGCGATGCAATGAAGCAAAATGATGTGAGATTCCAGTGACCGTGGAGAAATGGCGCCATCGCCGGTAATGACGTACTCAGTAAACGTTTATCAAGTCAGATCGGTCAAAGGGATAATAGTGTCCCAAATAGGAATTCTTCCAGATTTACGAGCAAAATAAAACCATAAAGTTTCCATCAGACATTTCATGGCGGTGGGAAGATAAAGCGGAAGTGGGATACTGTTACTCCACAAGAACGGAGCGGACAAGCTCGGAACACCAGTGAATGCAATGAAAAAAGGTGTGGAGAGGGTCTACCTCTGCTCGCATATGCAGAGGATAAAGACAGGAGAGCCCCTTTTAAGTCTTTCTAAACAATCGTCAGCAAGTTTTTTCTTACTCCATCCCTTTCCTTTGCCTATTTCAGACTAATTTTTTGTTGTTTGGTCAAACGGCTATCTCAGAGATGCTCTTCATTCTCAACTATCACCTACGAGTGGTTATACCGAAGTTCACATAACTAACGGCCTGTCAGCCACCCTTTCCATCATACCATAGAAATAGCTGTTTTCGCCTAAAAAACGTCAAGAATTAGTGATGCAGCCGACCCTGGTCAGTTCAAAAGCCCTTGTTCTTTTTATCAATGGATTACCGTGAAAAAGACGAAGTGGTGGGGCAGCGAATGCAAGTCGAACATGTAATGCATACGGTGGGCCTGGGTAGGATCGTAGGATATGTCTAAGTTCGATCCCTTTACAATCTCTATCTGCTCTCGGCAAACAGACCGTTGATCGAATAGCCTGCTTTGATTGATAGTGTTACAGGAATTAAGCTCTCTTAATTCCACTTTTCTTATCTTTCTTTCTTTCTTTTTTCTTCTGTCTCCACTCTTATTCTGGACTATTTGTTAACAAACAGGGAGGGAGGGAGGAGGGAGGGAGAGGGGTTGCAAAAAACTGTCGCTGAGACTGACATTGTTGAAAGTACTCAGGAAGTTCGAAACTTTTCTTTAGAGTTCTCTATGTCCTTATATAGCTGGCTGTAAAAGTTCGTAAGAATTTCACGCCCCGATCTTGCTATGACCAAGACTTTGAGAATGAAGACCACAGAGTTAGGCTCGGGAATCAACACAGAGCCAGTTCTTTGATTCACCACATATTTCAGTAATGAGATGGTGTGAATAGGATGTAAGTTTTCGGCGCATTTCTGAAGGTGGTGCAGATCTTCCTGCATTCAGTCACCAATTCACAAGTGAATTATCGCAAGCGATTTCATTTTGTTGAGCGAAAACGATATTTGTCAACAATAAATTGTAGAACGATAGTGCCAAGCATGGGTGACAGTGTTATAACAAAGTTGCTCAAAAATGAGTCATTAAGGTCATCGTGGTCCAATAAGGACTCTCGACCTACTCTCGATACCGTAACAGTATGGCGGTTCCACAGCCATGGCGCCCTACCATGGCGCCCTACCGTACCACCACAAAAAAGTTCTAAAGCAAAGCCATATGTGTCATTTGATGGTCTCCTAGCCAAAAAAGAATGGAGTGAACTTTCGCTCTGTCCACAGCGAATCCTTTTTTTGGTCCAGCGAATCCTTTTTTTGGTCTTCCGGAATGAGTCATTCATTGATCAAAGGGTAAATATCCATCGAACAAAGGTTGGTTCTATTTAAAGGCACAGTTCACGATAATTTTGACGTACCCTTTTTGGGTTGAAAAGTGGAAGTGTTGATGTAGACGAGTACATCGGTAGCGAAGAAAGCGAGAAAATCTGCCTACTTTGAGGTTTTTTTCGAAGTAGTAGAATTGGAGAATGTACGAGATCACTGTGGCGGTAATGGCCTGTAAGGGGTGATTGGACGAGATTTAACTTGCTCTCATCACTCAAAGAGATGATTATATTAAGCCGAAATACTCTGAGCTGCCTTTCACTGTCCCCACGGGTTATGGCAAGTTGTTTGAAACTCAGAAACCATTTTTATCGTGAGCTGTGCCTTTAATTTATCGTGAGCTGTGCCTTTAAGAGATGATTATATTAAGCCGAAATACTCTGAGCTGCCTTTCACTGTCCCCACGGGTTATGGCAAGTTGTTTGAAACTCAGAAACCATTTTTATCGTGAGCTGTGCCTTTAAGGATCTCATGAAAAAAATAGAGAAGATAAACATCAAATAAAGTAAAGCTTATCTAATCTTTCTACCTTTGGGGTCTCATGGAAAGGATAGAGAAGACTTCAGTGAAAAAATCAGATGAAAGAGAGAAGATACGACCTGAATTCTAGGAACGGTATGATTTCAAAAAGTACAGGTAAAAAGCCTATATTCCCATGGGGGTCCAAGGAAGGAATTTGCTACTCATAAAAGGGGAAGATTTGTCAGAGGATTAAGCGAGAACCTCTTATGAGGTATCGATTACGATGAAGAATCATTTCGTGGACTCTGAGCGGAATTGTATGGGCGGGGCACAATGATACCCATTAATTGAGAGATATTGCCGCTCCTCCAACCTTTTCCGTGGAAAATGGGTGAAGGACGATTTATCGGTGAGTAAGCGTACATTTGCATGCACGAAATACGTACACGTGCCCATTAAGTCGAATGTTCGATGCCGATTTTGTGCTATGTTGCGCCATCATCGTTTAGAACCTTAGCCGTCCTTTTAGGCCGAGAAGACTAGCAACGGGAGAGCGGGATACCAAGGGTCACCCGATTCCAGTGAAAACATATGAAAAATGTCTTTCCTGGTGTAGTTAAGCACGATTACTGCTTGAACCACCTCTTTTGAGTTCTCTTGTTCAGTACGCAAATCGGTCTAGTAAATGAGTCAAAAACAAACACAACAAATTTAAATATAGCTGGTAAACATGTAAATACTTTTTGTCCGATTCAGTGAATGCTGTGTATTGTGATGTCCATGGATACTGGTCCAACGATAAGCTCAGATTTGCCAATAATCGCGAAAAGTTCTATCAAATCCTATCCCCTGATAATCGTCCCATGAACCCCATGATGCATATAGGAGCTAGCAGTACAGGTGAACTGCAACTTCCTTTTGAAATCTGTG
>UZAF01018910.1:8556-28529 GCA_900617895.1 Haemonchus placei
AAATGTACGAATCTTGGTATAGTAGAATGTAGGACAGTCGCCTCGATCACCAAATTGAACCAGTACTAATTAAGAAGTAAGAAGCAGGCAGTAGTACTACGTAAGAATGGGTCCATGGAGGGATTTCGAAGAGAGGAAGTAGCTGTTCCTCTAATATTTAGCTCCTAACAGGTGGTGTAGACACGAATTGGGAGGCAAAAGCTTGGTGGGTAGTGTTCTGTGGTTCGCTTCTGGATTTTGGACTTTGAAGAAGTATTAAATTTCACTTTTGTTCCGTTCCAGCTTAGGCATTCTGAAGGCATGAAGATCGATTGCTGAGGGCGAGGGATGTTTTACGGGATCCATAAAATCCCCATCATTGCTNACCGATTGGCAGGCGGACCATTTTAATAGTCCTATCTTCCTAGCTTCAGGAACGTTCTACCTTTCTACCTTTTCTGGTTTGCTTTTGATTAAAGTTTTTTTTTTCTGTATCGTTTAATAACCTCCTATACGGTTATTACAAAAATCCCAAGGAGTTTCATAATGCCCTTCCACTTCTCGCGCGTCAATGATTGCAAGTGGCATTGAATGAGCCTCCTCCAACTGAAAGATATTGGGAGTTCCACATCAGTAGCCATGCATATTGCAAGGAAACCTTCTTATGCATATGATTAATAACAGGTTATGTGAATTTGATATATTATTTCTACCTTAAAAATTTCTGAATTTGGACGCCAATAATTTTGGGACACCCTGTATGTAATTTTATGTGAACCACAGGCATAGTTAGCATTTCAGCGCACGGAGCAGGTCCGAAGCTTCACCTTGTATTTCACGTTTCTTCACTTTTCCGCTCTGTTCCCCGCAAAAGATGTTCTTCGGAATGAGCACATTAATGAAGCCATCCTCACTAAGGAATCTTCCCGAGTTTGTAGGCGACTGCTTCCGTTTAAGTTTTATGATATTGGAGGGGCAATCATGGTGCAATGACCAGAATTTGTCCGTCCCTGATTCTGGCCTATTCGGACGAATTGCTTTATGCAAGCGGCGTTCTATAAACCAAATTCATTGACATGAAAGCTTGCCTCTATGCCAAAGGCTGCGCTGATAATCTGCAAAAAAAATCATGCATTTTTGTAGTCCCCGCTGAGTTTTAAAAAAAATCCGTGTATTGATCGTAGCATTACATTAGTGAAAAGCGATTACTGAGCGCAAGCTAGGATACACAGAGCAAAGGGACCAGCAGCTGTGAAAACGCAACGACTAATTGGTAATATCCATAACTGTTCGTGTGATCCTTTGAAGCGTTTTCGTTTGGTCAGCTGACTACTAAACGATAGTAGGTGGCACGGTGACTAAAAGAAGTTATTGAGACTGATCCGTCCGCGGTTCCACGTTTAGTAGAAATATGGTCTGCGAGATAGGAAACACTAATTCGCGTGTCGATAGAAGTCTGGGACTCAGTGTAAAGGCATAGTGCTCATTGAAGAAGTTGGCGAAGTTTGATGAAGTCAATACGTGACACCCACCAGAAAGGCCGTGGGGGCTTTTTCCTTTAGTAGAAAAATCAAAGGATTTCGAAGAAAAATTCAAAAAAAAAACTACTATTTAGGATACCAGAAGTGTTTTAGCCACTAAAATCCCAATAATTCAAGAACTGTACAGTGATCCACACTTCACTGTAGGTTTTCTGCAAACTTCACTTGTCACATAGCAAACATTGCGACGATGGTTATTAATTTTGGCAGCCGATAAGGGGGTCACAGCGATTGGGCGAGTAGATTCGAAGGATGGCTCCAGTGTACTTAAATTATTTTTTCGAGGAAAAGGGTTTTGGGTAGGTGGGGGGACAAGACGTGCCATTAAGCCAAAAACCAGTATTAGCAGCTTGCAATGAGCTATACTTCTGGAGGCGACAGACGAATTGCTCAAAAAAGCGCTCGATTAATAATAAGCTGAACGAGGACGACGTTAGCGTCGATCGATATATATATTATTATTCGATCTAAAGTCCTACTGGTTTCCGTAGTAGAACTCTCTCCTTATTGTTAGCTGCATTCATACTCTGCGTTAGTGGATGGATGACGCTGCCGCTCCTCGCCCATCAGCTAGCTCAGAGTATGATTGCAGAGGGGACAGAGTCCTACAATGGAGTGTGTTCAATTTTAAAGAAATAATTGTGGGAGTGATCGACATTGGAAGCAGTATTATGTAAGAGATTCCTTCAAACGTACGTTTTCGTTTAGCGGTGAACGTTTAGCTCCTACTATGCTCAAAAGTGTTCGAGAGGCATGTCATGAGAGGTATGTCATTTTTATACAATAGATTTTTAGAAGGGGATACATGTTTCAAAGCTCCGGTATATGTATATTTGTTGGGATGTCTTGTGAGAAAATTTGGCTCCATATTGTTATGCAGAACCTACCTCCACGGCGAACTCCCACAACGTTTCAGTTCTTTCATGAGCATGGCATATATTACTGGTTTGTAAGAAGTTTTTTTTCTGTAGATGTCCATCCCCGATTCTTTCATCAGCACTTTCTGTTTTCAGAACCCTCTCGTTGAGAGCGAAGGTAGCGTATTTTCAAAAGCTGCATCTTCACATGTACGGTCCGGTTTAATACCCACCCAGGTTTTCCCAGCTGTTTATCATTATGTTGTCGATTAGTTGGTACCCGACTTGTCTGGGAGGATAAAATCACTGGCTTTTACATCAGCTGGCCAGCGTAATTGTGTAGTCTATATACACACTCAGACGTCACTACGATTCTGACACGAAGTCGAGTGCTGCGGCGTGTTCTTCAGACGGGATTGATTAGGGTCCAGAGATTTTAAGGCAAAGATCCTGTACTTTACTGCAGTATGCGAGCAGTACACTGTCATGTGCAGAGAAATAAGTTCTAGGTGGGACTGGGAAGTCCAGTTAGCAGAAATCCAGGAATTTCCTGCGCCAGTCGTTGTTCACTGTTCATGTGACGTGCGCGCGCGGCCACGCGCAGCGTTCATGTGAGTTAGAATCTGATTGGCGACCTGGCTACTCATGTTAATGGGGATTTCCTTGATCATGTTAATGACCTGTTGAGCTTGGTTGTGATCGGATCAAACTTGTTAGTACTTGCAAATTCAACAAGAGTAAAATGAGCCTTGGGTAATAATCATTTTGTGATTAGCAGCCGTAAAAACCACTACCAGGTGAGCTTTGCTTTCCTTGGTGGATCCTTTTGTTACCGTATACTGTAATTTTTTTTGCAGTATTATAGTATTACAGTATAGTAGTATTCTATTTAACGCCTTTGATCAAAACTGTCGCGTCTTCCCTGATTTTTTCGTCATGTCCTAAAGGATGTGCGCTGCAGGAGAGTCCATCGAGGTAGCTGCCCCAGGAATCGTTTCCTGATTCATTTCAATCCTTCAATCAGCATGACTCTGGCATTTTGCCAAGTTGTAGTATCCCTGGATGATCTGTGACTAACTGTACGGGTTGCAAAAGTGATGTATATTGTAATTTTACAGCGTTCGTAGTGTAAAATGCGATTCCTGCACCGATCACTTTACTCCATTTAATGTATGTCATTCAATAATAGTACGTAGGCAATTCCATTTCGACCGCTGTAGTCTAACATGGTTTGGGAATCGATTGACTAGGTGTACTATACCGAAGAACTGGTTTGCCGACGGTCGGAACTCAATACTACGAATCGAGGTTAATGGCATTGAGCCTCCTGAAGGTCCGGAATATCATGATGGAATCAGGCTCTGAAGAGGTCCAATCAAACAAGCAGAATCGTAAAGTGTTCGGTTAGCTCCCTTCCCCTGACCAGATGCGATCCCTATTTTTCGCTTGCGGCTAGCCGGTGCTCCATCATCTTTTTTTCAAGTAAATGACAAGGAGAATGATTAGGGAATGAAAATGTACGAATCTTGGTATAGTAGAATGTAGGACAGTAGCCTCGATCACCAAAATGAACCAGTACTAATTAAGAAGTCAGAAACAAGCAGTAGTACTACAGTAAGAAAGGGTCCGTGGAGGGATTTCGAAGAGAGGAAGTAGCTGTTCCTCTAAAATTTAGCTCCTAACAGGTGGTGTAGGCACGAATTGGGAGGCAAAAGCTTGGTGGGTAGTATTCTGTGGTTCCGCTTCTGGATTTTGGACTTTGAAGAAGTATTAAATTTCACTTTTGTTCCGTTCCAGCTTAGGCATTCTGAAAGCATGAAGATCGATTGCTGAGGGCGAGGGATGTTTTACGGGATCCATAAAATCCCCATCATTGCTAATGAGTTCTTACAATGAACCTAACCCCCCNCCCCCCACACGGGCCTCACGAAGTCAATCCGAAGTCCCGAAAAGTAGTACTACAGCCAAAATTAAAGGACGTCTCCTAGCACACAAGCTAGGTTCCCGGAACGATCGCCACCTCATTACCGTGTTATGTGGGCGGGGTTTCTGTCCGCACCCGTAGCTCTCCCAAATTTGCAATTTCATTTCCACGATCACCTCTTGATTTGTTCATTCTTATTGCGTTCATTTCATTTCTTTTGCTTACAAATCGAATTTACTTTGAAGAGAACTAAGAGTAAGTAAGATGGAGGTGACGTTTCTCGCATTGTGTAGGCATATGTTCAGTTCCGATCGATTTCGCAACTCTGTGTGTGCGTGTTGTTTTTAGGCTGCCAGTATTGACCACTTCTCTAATGCTTCTCTAACGTATTTCCTCTTTATTGGTCTTCTAATTCAAAGTTCCAATGCTTTCAGGTAATAAAATGGAGGGCGACAAGCGTGATCTTGCGGATCTTCTGAAGGAGGGAGGTGTTGACAGTGAGATACCTGAAATCATTGGGAAAATTTCGATGCCAGTTAAGAAACGTGTTTGTGCTCTCAAGAAGGTTCAGCTGGATAGCATCGAGGTAAGTATCTCATTACGTAGAAATGCTACATGCTAGAGTATATACTTTCTTCAGGTGGAGGCAAAATTCTACGATCGAGTTCATCAACTTGAAAAGGAGTTTGAGGCGGAGTTCAACAAGCTTTATGAGCAGGTGTGTTGATTTGTTCTTGCCCTACGAGTCTTAGTAAGGATACCACTGGTGTTTTAGCGAAGAAAAATTGTTGCTGGCGAGTACGAGCCTACTGATGAGGAGTCCAAGTTACCTATCATCCATGGCTTGGAAGAGGACGAAATTAAGGTATGCCGAGTATAGTTTTTTCAATGCCGTTTTTGAGTATTTGCCCTGGACCATTTGTGGTTTCTTCCTGAAACTCGTTCATCTTCTTTGAAACTCGTTGGAGGGATGCGCGGTAACCCATACGTGATGCGTAGGAACTGGTAGCTGCTTTACAGTTAATCTTACGTGGTACCTGGAGAAGCTAATCATGCTCCTCAGTCCTTACTTCGTGTCGATCTACGGTTCTAATGCTTGTAAATACTGAAATTGAGAAAAATCCATTTTTTTGCAGGCCCTCAACGACAAGTCCGAACCTGATGATGGCTCGAAAGGAGTGCCTTCCTTCTGGCTTCACGTTTTGAAGGGATCTGACATGACCCGGGATATGATCCAGGAGCATGACGAACCTATTCTGAAACACCTTACTGATATTACTACTACCATCGAGGTTGATCCTCACGTAAGTGGATTGAAGTACTTTCCATCGAGTCATAAGCGCTTCCCACATTCTTCGTGCTAGGTTCATTACCTCAGACAACATAGGCGGCTTATTGATCAGCGCTTCAACTTCTGAGAGTCAGGAGTGCAAAATTGTGCTCGCTCATGTCTTGAGTACTTATTGAATCGTTGATGAAATTTTGACGCTGCCGCCTTACTTGCTTACTTGGTGTAAGTTTTAAGATTAGATCCAAGATAGCCTTATTTCAGGGTTTTACCATCTATTTCCATTTCTCCCCCAATGAGTTCTTCACTAACACAGTTCTAAAGAAGCAGTACTTCCTCGAAATCAAGCCCGATCCAGAAGACCCCTTCAGTTTCGACGGACCATCTGTTGTGCGTGCTGTTGGGTGAGTACACTTTCCTAGTTGTATAAGGCGTTATTTTAATTGGCTTCTTTTAGGGACACTATTCAATGGAATGAGGGCAAGAATATCACCAAGAAGGTTGTGAAGAAGAAGCTGAAAAAAGGAAGCAATGCTGGGAAATTTGTTACGAAAACGGTAATTTTTTGTAATACTGAGATTGTAGCCGAGAACAAATTTCACCTCATCCCAACCCTATACCACCTACATGTTACGAATACGTTCTGTTCAGATAAAGGCTGATAGCTTCTTCAATTTCTTCGACACGATCGTTCCTCCCACTGAAGAGCACAAGAACGAGGATGATGATGAAGAAGTGAGTTTCGAACCATCTGAAGTTATTAGCCTCGGTTTGTACTTTCACAATTTCTTCATAGATTGTTGTGTTGGCCCAGTATGCAGAATCGTGGTCAATCCCTAGGTAATGAGGGCAAAACAGAAAGATCGTTTAGACGGTTTTTGTTGTGCGCGCAGGGTCTGAATTCGCATGATATTTTGAATTCTATCTGCTCTCGCACTAGATCAATGTCGGGTCTGCAACCAGCTGTTGCTATATTTGAGCAACGGCTGTACTAATTCCTGACTACATTCTGACAAGGGTGATTCTGATTGAGTTCTTGCTTCGTATGATTGACATCTACATGTTTTTCAAGGATTCTCATGACCTGATGCGAGCTGACTTCGAAATCGGGCAAGTACTCCGTGACAATATTATTCCTCGTGCGGTGCTATTCTTTACTGGTGAAGCAGATCTTGGCGATGACATATTCGACATTGGCGAGGTACGTGCCCTTTATCTTGCATTTTCATCAACATTTTTGTTCAATGTTTTCGTTTAAGGATGGTGATGATGACGAAGAGGAGGATGAAGATGAATATGACGAGTAGGCGAGATCATAATGATTTAACAACTATTGTCTCTGATAGACATGGTCGGCGCCACTAATTGTTTTTGTTGATTGTTACTGTGCCCTGTTTTCAGTTGGCCTTTGAACGTGTAGATGATGATTTGATTCCATGTTTATCTTTGCTTCCCGATGATTTCGGTTTTCTTTGTTAGATATTTTTTTCATAAATCTTTCAATACATTGTGTCATTGTTTTGTTGGAATCGTTGGTTGTCCGCAACCAGTACTTCCAATTTTCTTTCTTTCATCACTTCATTTTACTTTTTTGAAAATATGATGGTGAAATGGTTGAGATTGGTGAGAGTAGGGTGGAGTACTTGGTTTGTTGTAATCTAAAAGCAAGAGGAGAGTGCTGATTGGTTTGAGATGGCAGACGATTAGTGATCATCGGTCTTGTCATGTTTTCATGTTTTGGTTTCGTCTGTTGGAACGTGTCAAGTGTGATCACATTGCTGAGTTCCTTTCAGGGGTCCTAAATTGTGATAGTGCCAGTCGCATGTCATGCGCTCGGAAAGTGGCTTACTTTTTCTTGCGGACGTGAGGCTACGCCTTCAAGATGGCGCAGCTGTACACGGCCAAGATCTGGAGCACATGATGGTATTACTGGACGATCTCAAAGTGGTCGAGGACACTGTCTTCCGGCGCTCATTATTTCTTGCGCTGGAGACGATATGTCAACGGTTATGGCATTCATTCAAGTTGTGTTCGATGCCGGCGGATGGCATACGACGGGCGTTTCTTCTTCGCATCGTGCAAAGAATAGGCTCACGTGTAGCAGAGATGCAGTTCAAAGGTTTGAACTCTTCTATTCTTTTCATCGCTATTTTTCACTACTTCAAGTAATGACGCTTTCTTTGGGGTAGCCTTGAATCTAGAACAGAATGGCAATGAATGGTGCTTTTTGCCTAGGTTATACATATTGTCTTCAGGAAAGTGATTTGTTGTCTTTTCGAAGGAAAAAGCTATGAGCATTATGAAGAGGGTGTGGTTCGTGTATAGAGCTCAGTCAGTCTCACTTTCATTTTTTGTTTTTGGAAGCCTTGTTGACATGCACTAAGTCCCGTGGAACTGGTTTGTAGTGAATAATCGCAGGCAAAACGATTTCATCAGCGTAGCTATGGATAATTAATAATGTTTAACTAGGGTCCAAAAGTTTCTCTTCTGAAAAAAAAACGAATGATTCGTTTCCCAGGATTTTGTTTGAGATGCATTATGATATTTGATTTTGACGCGTTCCGGTATGATTGTATTTTACCGTTGGTGCAAATCTGTTAATAATCCGCTACTTGTAGTAAATTTATTCTGCTAGCAAGTAGTAGATTTATTCCTTTTACGTATGTCGCGTCAATTCATATTGCCTGACGGAAATATATGTGCATAACTCGAGAGAGTAATCGGATTAATTCGGCAGCAGGTTCACGTAAACGCGATTCCCAATGGGTGGCGGTTTGATGTGTAAGTCCTTACTTTTTAGAGGAGCGACTTTGTCATGGTACCAAAGATAGTGCCAGTACTACAAATTAGCTGATTGGAATTAGCAGCTCAGTCGTAGACACTTGAACCATTTCGAGAAAGGTAGCTCTTTTTCAAAGATTAACTGGAACGCCGTGATTTCTGGTTTCTTCGCATTTGCCTTGTTTACCACTTTAAACGAGTGGAAAGCGGTAGTGCAGCAGATTGCATCGCAGTTTTGAGGTAAAATTTCAAGCACAGCAGATATAACATTGGGATATATAGGCTTACGTCTAACAAGGAAAGAATAAGATGAAATAACTCGACTGTTGAGAAGTGTAAGTGTACGCTTCTACAACATACATACACCTTCTTCCAATCCCATTCACCTCACTAAGTTATTCTTTGAAGAAATTACAGGTCGTATTAATCACTGCAGAACCCTTCAGTGTGTTAGCCTACTCTTTGAATAAAGGATGGTGCGCAAACGAAGGTCAGAGGGGAAAGCTGCAGCTTCAAGCGCGACTTCGAATTTACCAGGCATCTGGTTCCACCTAGGTGTTTTTGCCCCAGTCCTTGCAAATGAAAGTATTTATAATTAGTTGTTTCTATTTTCTGGCAATATTGAACAAGTTCCAATTTTTAGTTGGCGATATTTTTTTAAGAGTTGGAGCAAAAAAAGATCAAAGAATTACGCGAAGTTTCGGAGTTAGAATAAGTAGAATGTGTGATATTGCGAACTCAGTTGTCTATTCTTAAGACTTTTTTCTTCGCGTTTTTTGCATTCTGTTCTTGTGTTCCAGTGCGTCTTACATTGGCTTGACTCCTTGCTGAGCCTACTTTTTGGTTTACTTCGTGGCGCGTGCTAGCAGTGCAGTCTGCTACTGAACATCCGAGTGGCTTTTAGCAGGGTTTTTCCGGCTGAAGATAGGAAAAGGAGTGAGGGAGTGTGAGTACATAAATGGTTCCTGTATTGTAATCGAAACGACGGAACGAACGATTTGTTCGAGGTGGATCTTTCGGACATGCTTTGATTTTTCTTCAGAGTTGTTGTGGCATTTGAATGGGTTATGGATCCGGGCAGTAACTTGAACAGGAGAAAATTTTGATGATTGTTTAATGTTATATACTTCTTACTTCAACCTCATTCTGATCAAAAAGCAAAGAACAAGAAGTGCGGTAGAGCATGAAGCAGGTTTAGAATATAGAACCTTCCACACGACTCGTTGAGAACAATTCAAAACACTATCTATGGGTTCTACAAGTTCTTGAACAACAGAGCACTTTCAAGCGTTTACATGGGTTCGACGTCAGTAGGGAATGCAGCTGGTTTCTTGTTGATGTTTCGCCGAACATTGTTGTAACGCTTCATCGATCTTCAATGCACTTTGGGGAACATTCACACTTCATGGTGATAGATTACACGGATTTCCCATTCGATGCTAATAGTGGATTTTCTAGAGTCCATCGAAACGTTTACATCGGTGGGGGCAGGCCGTTGTAGTGAAAATTTTGGCTGGTTGCCATAATGAAGGTTTTACAAAAGAGTACCGGTTTTAATGTTTTTGGCCATGTATTTCGTTGTTCATATGACGCGAAAGTGTACTTATCGTTGAAAAAAAGCGCGCGGAATAACGACAGCGCCACCAGGGAACGAGTAGGGTTTTTTGACGTCTGCCGTGGGTTACATTTAATTTGAGTGTTATTGATTAAATTGGTTCAGTGCAAGCGGTTGTGCCAGACGATTTCTAGCCGTACTGGTCTGCGACGTTGTTTCGTTTGCTTGCCTTTTGACGCAATCCATAGCAAAATGGATGTGATTGCCATCAATGGAACAAAGGGAGTGAATATCAACTGTCATGGAAAAATTCAATCAGGCAATTTTGTTCGAATGTCGTTCATAGATAATAATTTAGTTCGGGATGGGTCTATGGCTGGATTCCATTCATGGTTGCGGGAATACTTAGTTGTCTTAATTTTTGCCTCGAAATTCGCGAAAGTATGCAGGTGTCGTCATCGATCTTCTCGAGACAAACCTGGTTCAATTACCCAGGCAAGGGATGAAAGATTTGGTCGAATTAGGCGCAGTAATGCTCTGAATATCAATCATGGGGCCCCTGATTCCCTCTGTGGCTATATTCCCAAAACATTTCAACTTAGAGTGAGTACCATAATCAAGCATAAAATCATGTGATGCCAATAAGAGTGATACAGAACTTCCTTTCGCGACCAATATTCGTAAGGAAATATGTAGTTGCTTATGAAAAATGGAGTTGGTAAACTTAATGGATAATGGAGGTTTTAATTTGTTGCTTCAGAGGAAGGGAAGAAGTTGATTAGTTGGTCTGTAAGGTAGTCGCACTCGCACATATTGTAAGAGAACTGGGTGAAAGGGCATCCTGAGCGTCGCTTTTTTGTTAGAAGTAGTAGTCGAATTGATGAGTTTTTCTAGTACAGTAGTGTCATTCGGGTTGCACTGTGGAGTGTGTATGCCAGTTCTTCATTGGGATCAATCGATCTCAGCCGTCGTAGTGGAGCGATTATTGTTTCGTGGAAGCTCTGCTCAAAAAAGAGACTATGGTGTGGGCGAAAATTGCGAAACTTGCGGAAAGTGATGCAGAGCCGGCTGCCGCGAGCTAATCCAATGTGTCCCAATTAGAAAGGGGAGCAGGCTGATTGGTAAAGGGAAGAGGACGACTCGGAATACGTGAGGCTTATAATGACATTGTTTACAGGGAAAACTGCAGTGTACATTTGACGTGCTTACCTCACTTTACACTGAGGGTTTTTATAGTAAAATAGAGATGGTATCGTTTTCACAAAGGATCAATCGTTGTTATACGTACATGACCATATGGAGGCAGAGCAAAAGACGTGGCTCACTAAGGTTCTTTCAGAATGGAAATCCTATCCCGGGCCAATCAATTTGACCAACTTGTTTTTAGGCATGTTTTGGTTGATGCGAAGGATTCCTAAAACTACCGGTGAAGTTCAAAGCTTTTTTTCACAATAGTTTTGGCGCACATTTACGTCTCTATATCTCGTTTTGGCATTTTTTCACCGACCTAGTTCGTAGTTAAACTTTGGAAGGGTGCAGTTTCCTGCTGATCAGAGGTTTCATAGAATTGACGCGCTTGACAACGTTTAATGGAATACTGCAGAAGGTCTTTTACGCATACCGTATATATGACATGTAATAGACCTTCTGGGATATCCTTGGTAAGTTTTGCACCTACTTCTATGTACTTACCATTAGAAGGTAGCGAAGAAGTGGTTATAAAGTAGAGGTTGGAAAAGAATTCAAATGGTATGCATCTTTGCTTTTTCATAGAGGTAATTATTTCACAGTTCCTGATACATTTCTGAGCTCTTAAAAAAGTTTAGAATGTTTCTAGAAAGAGAAAACTACTTCAAAAGTCTCTCCAACTTCTAAGTATGACCTTGGCAGGAATGAAATGAGCTAGTTGTAGACCTTGTCAAACGTATATATTTGAAAATTTTGACGCCAGGATGAAGCCCATTCAGAAAGGCAATAATCTGGGACAAGCACTCGTTTTCACAGTCGATTGCCCTGAATTGGTATGTAGGAATGATTGCACTGGTGAATAACGTAGTCGTGAGAACTTTTTATAATTGGGGGTTGAACTGCCGGGCAAGTGATATTTGGAAACGATTAATCTATAAAGGAAAAAAGTTGAGAAAATTAATATGGCGTGGTGACAAAGACAATACGTAGGGTAAACAGATGTTAATGCGCTCATAGAGTGGGCGGGTTTTTCACAAAGGGAAACTTATTATTTGCTCAATGAAAGTTGGTCTCAATTTTGTGTTCTGTGGGTAACCTTACGCTACCATATCTGTAGATTTATAATCGAATTCAAAATGTGAAGCGTCCTAAAAATATATTTTTCATCTCAAGTATACTGATTTTAGAGCATGAACGATGGTTCGGTGGTGTAATGTCACGCCGACAAGCGTCATCTTCAAATTGTCATCAAAATATCGACAAGGCTAGGCTTTTCAGCATTATCACGATATGTTTGGCCCTGTTCCATGGAGGTGAAGGTTGGTGATCATTGCATTGCATTTCGTTCTAAGAAATTTTAAGGTCGTCAAAGATGTTGAGTGAAGTGGAGAGGTAGGGTAATAGTAGGTTAGATTCGTTAGGTAACCCTAAAGGGTTGAACTGGACTCAGTATTGATAGTGATCGAAATGCCTTTCTTCTTAAATTTGTTGTGGTTTTCTTGTCGATGGAGGATTTCAACGTAGGGTTGATACCATGTTGTTAGCGAGCATTTCTGTTTTCTACCGAACAATGTATACTACAGCACGCCTTTGTAGAGGAGTTTTTTTGCGATGACTGAAGGATGGTTAACACGTTCTGAATTTTTGGACACCGATTAATTGATCTTTCAATGAGTCCAATTTCGAGTTGAGGAGATGTTGGAACGTCAGTTAAGATCAATTCCTTGTCACACCTTGGTAAACTCTAATTCAATGACTAATTTGAGTTCAACATCAGGAAAAATTCTGCTAGACCTTAGCATTTTGGCTCGATAGCCGTGGTGTTACGGAGCCGCTTGTCATGCAAACGAAGTGGAAAGCGGTTCCATGATTTTTCTCCAAAATCTTAGTCAAAAAGTCGTCATGGAATAGGATTCAGCAAGAAAAACGTTATTGGATAACTGGCTGATTTCGAAATTTGTAAAGAAAACCTTCGATCTAACATAATTTTTTTCAGACGATGGCTTCAAGGAGCTAGACGGCGTGTTAGAATCCCTGACAGTGCTTTATCCATCCAGTGATGATTTAGCGCGGGATCTACTCAATAGTGACGATCGCTTTCTAGCAACGGTGTCAGCCTTAGTTGCGCTTAGAGAAAGGTTTTGGTGAGTTCAAGTGAATACGTAGCAATCTTTGAACAGAAAGTAGTTTTTTTGTTGTCCAGCTGAACTGGTTTTCAGCAATATTTTTGCCCATTCTGTTTATGTTGTGTTGGCAGCATTTCGAGACATACAGTTTGATGCAAAGGTACTAGTTGAAGAAGGTTTTTATTCATTCCGTTATCAATTCATATCAAATTGTTAGTTTACTTTTAGGTGAAAGGGAGGAGTACTTAATTTTTGTGAATTGTGTAGCTTGTTGAAAAAACGTAAACTATACAAGGTGCAAAGAACAAGGAAATAGGGTGTGCTACGGTACTGCGACTACTATGTAGATCTTTGGTAACAGTAAATTGTAAAGGCAGTACGGGACGGGACAGGGTGAAGGTCATGAAACGATATTGAGAGGATTACGTGTTTGATGAATTGACGTTTTGAATGAATGATTTAATGCCAGGGACTTAACTTTTTTGCTTTCTGATTCCATTATTACTTTTTTTTGAGATCTTCGCAGATTTGACTGTTCTGTTGTACAAACGTGAATATTTACTAGTATCTTTTATTTTCTAGGTGCTCCTTGATTGGATAGACGATGATGAGCTGGGGTTCGAGACCGTTTTGGCGATTGTAGAGAGTTTGATAAAGGATCGTGAAGTCTGGGAAAGCGCTGCTGATCCAGATAAAAGGTAGTTTTGTCTCTTTTTTTTTATAGGTTTTGATTACATTTCGAGCTAGAGATTCTCAGTGGTTCTCCCATTTTTACGGTTGAGCTGCAATTTTTACTCGTAGTCTTATTTCTCATGAAGTGTTCTGTTCTACCTTGACAGTTCAAGATGCTTCCCGCAGCGGCAGCTACGCTTTTCTTCCACGTTGCATCGAAATGAATGCGATATACGAGGTTTCAGTGAACCTCTGCCTGCTAAGCGACAGCGCCTGTCATCACCTAATGAGGAGCCTCCCTACCGAACAATGTATATAGAAGAGACGCCGGGTCCTTCAAGTGATGATGTCGTTGTGACAGTTCGAGTACCTTTTTTAGAAGGCACGGAAACCAATAGTGAACAGACTTTTCGGTTTTCGAGGAAGCCAATGGTGGGTTTTGGAAAGCCTGATTCTTCTGAATTCTTCAGCATCTTAGTGATTTTCCTGTCATCTGCAGATTTCAACTGCTTGCCGAATATTGTTACCCAAACCGAGCTCGAGTGATTTTTCTGCTTTGGAAGAGATGATGGTCGATTTGAAGTTGATGTTGAATAAAAGATTGTTGGAGTCCGAAGAGCTTAACGTGAACATAGAAAGACTTCGTAATGCTTTATCAATGTTTCTTGGCGAGGAAGGTGACAGTAGCGATGAAGGGGAGGAGGAGGAAGACGTGGAATGTTAGGAACATGTTGGATTCAAAGGAGTTAAGAGGTTAGGTTATGTATGTGATATGATTGTGCTCTTTTACATGGATGTTTATAAATGTTGTACTGTTCGTTTTCTGATTAAAAATTTGAAGGTTCTCTTGAAAACGTTTGGAAAAACGACGTGGTTCCTCCAGCTATCCAAGAAACAGCCACGATTTCTCAGTTTTCCACCTCAGAGGCGGTAACTATAGTAGAACTAGCGTGATCCGATGAAAATCGACGTCATGTCCGCCATCAGTGCGCCGGGCAGATTGACTAAGTAGGTTGTGTTCACTTCTACAGTAACGATTTGGAGTTGAGCAGAGTGAGTACGGATGTATAGGTTGAGCGCCAAAATTGTTTGCATACCTTTTCATAAACCGAGAAAACAAGAAGAATCAGGAAGATGTAAAACGGGAGGCAGTCGGCCTTGCAAAGATGAAATTATTGAGAAAGATAGATACTGCTGGGAAACGTGATGTTGAAGGTTAGCCGATAGTTCTTCATACCCTAGAAAGCTTGATTGTCGACTTTGCCCTCGTTTCTTCACCTTTTTTCTAACTTTATTTTCTCTATGTTCCGGATAAATCTATACAGCAAATGTGGAGAAAGTCTGACTAATTAAAGGTGTTTATTCACAGAATAGAAGTCAGCACGTATTTACACCGTTTTACGAAATTTTCTGAATCGAGATCGTATCTGATTGTTTGAAACGGCTCATCACATCAGTACTGGAAGGAATTATCTGGAAACAATAGACGATTAGAGCAGATATGAAGATAGCATCATTTGCAAATGAGGTTAAAATTGGATTATTAGTTAGGTATCAACCCTTTGTATACTCCTGGTTATCCGAGTCTTTCATGTGCCGTTTTTGGAGGCTTGATGTCCTCTCAATTAATCTGGCGTCATCAAGTTAAAATCTTACAAAAAGTAGTTTATGTCAGGTCCAAAAGTGACAGCTTCGCCAGGTAATCTGAGGGCTAAGCGGGGTTGGAGCCACTGCGGTTGTGACAGGATGTGTTGCACTGGGCTGTGATCTCATTCCCACTGAAGAGATACGAATGGTCCTCAGGTTTCCGTTTTGTAGGAGTTTTTAGGGATCTCCTTGGGAACAACAGTTGGCTTGTTTACTTAAGAGTTGAAGGCGTGTGATTTATAGTTTCAAGCCGGCCCCTGTAGAATTTAGCCCCTCCATTCGGTTACTGCCAATTTTTCTGTACTGCTGGATGAATCGAGATACAACACAAATAAGGTGATACCATACTTTTTTGAAGAGGCAAGAGAAAGCAGCTGGACCGTATCGATTTCTCGGAGTGTTCATGACAAATTTGCTTTGTTAGGGAAAGGATGTGCAGATTGTTTGGATGATTCAAAGCGATGTTTATCATTTTGACGGTTGCCCCTTGTTAGCTTTACTTCTCACTTTGTAGAAAGGAGTTGGTCTAAGATGCATTTTTTGGAGTCCACCGAAAAACACGCCGTTGTAAACTACAGCGGTGCTTTTTTTCAGCTCCATGATCTATTGAGTGGAGTATTTGAGGAACAATTTGCAATAGAAACGAATAGTAGTGAATTTATATCGATAACAAGACCCCCTTTTTCCGTGCGATCTCAATTCCCATGTTAAGGTTTTCTACTACCCATCTGGGGGGTGCTTAATCGCCAGCAGGGCTCCTTCGTCAATGAGTCAGTTTTTCGGACCCATTCTCAACTCTTTTTCTTCAGATTCTTATGGTATCTACTTGCTCTGTATGGGTTGCTCAATATTCTCGGGTAAAAATCGGTCACAACTTTTGGCGAGGTTTCAAAATTGACTTCATTGCTCCGTAAACATCCTCAAAAGTAGGTGACATCATCTTTTGCCGTTGAGTTCAACCGCACCCGGAATGAAGGGAAAGCTGATAGCATGTCAAAACGAATACATCGTTCAAGGTGTTTGTGTACTTTGTTGTTGGAAAAAAGAAACCAAAAAAAAATCAGAAAAAGTCTTGGACGTGTAATCCGAAACGCTGAGAAAAGACTATGGTCTGACTTGAAGATCTCAGTCACGATTGCAAGGAAGGGAGATTGACTACTTACAAGTTGGCTATTTTAGACAAGCATGAGCTTGAAATTAGTTAAGTTTATGAACTACCTAACAGGGGAGCTTCCTTTTATTTCTTGATCAGTGAGGAGAGTAAGGGGAACCGATCATTGGTTGTTTAGATTGGGATGGTTTTAAGTCTTTATTCCTATGCAATTTTTCTACCGACAGAACTCAAGGGGGCACGCTTGCTTACAGGCACAGTTCACGATAATTTTGAGGTACCCGTTTTTATTCGAGAAGCGGAAGTATAGATTGGGAATAGTTCATCGGTGGAGAAGAGAGCGAGTGAATTCGCCGATTTCGAGAAAAATATGGCTCCTCAAAAGTAGGGAAAATAGAGATNGGATAAGATTGATATGACGGAAATTACATGGAGGGGATATTTGGACGAGATTTTAGTTATTGCAATTGCGCAAAGAGCTAACTACATCAAGCCAGAACTGTACAGAACTGTCTTTCACTGTCTCTATGGGTCATGACAAGTTGTTTGAACTTCTACATGGGCTCCCTCGAGATCGGTGCAGCCTTTACAATGCCGGTGAACCCGTCCGAGGATACACGCGAGACAATCTTTGAGCCTTTATAACGCCCTAGCTAGGCCGTTTTTCGACATGATAGCTCCAGATATGGTATAAGAGGGGTCTCAAATTCACCATATGCGGAAATCGCAGAAACCATTTTTATAGTGAAGTTGCCTTTAAGAACAAAGTTCGTATTCGCGTAGTTATAGTTGTACCAATGTGTACCTTCTTGTCATCTCACATGCATGACCTTCATGTTCCGCAAGCTTTAGGAATCCTTCTTCAAGGTCTTCTTGACCGAAACCCTCTTAAAACTTTCTCATGTGACTCATACAACTATCATGTGTCCATGCAGTGTTTATTAGGAATTAGGAGTTTCTATATATAATGCCTGTTTCGCACGAAGGTAAACTGTAGAAGAACGGGATCCAGGTAATAAACAAAAAGGCTAGGGGGACTGCATCACAAGATATCAATACGCGGTGGCTTTTGGTTAAGTTATAAACATGTATTCAATGTGATGGACGATTAGCTTCCAAACCAAGCTAAGTCGGTCCTACTAATAGTTTAGTTAACCTTCACAAAAGCTTCGTAGCATCTCCGATACATGTTTACTACATCAGTATAATCATTCATTGCAGAACTAGGCAAATACAGAAGCGTGCTTAATCCGGAGTTGATGGGAATGTATTATATAGTGTAGTTTGTTGGTGTTATTACTATTATAATTGGTCATAATTTTTATTATCCTTATAATGTATTATTATGTATTATATTTACTGCTGCGATCCACTTCTAAGTCAGATAAACGCCAAAGAAAAGCTTGAAGAAGAACATGACCACTTCTGGGGAGTACTTAAATACTAGGATTCATTGTGACTCTGATAAGTTCCCATTGAACCCGGTAACCTTTCTGGACTGTGGCTTATTTTTAAGGATTAAAAGCGGCGGTGCAAAAAATTAGGTTTACATCGCACATAAATATGCTCGAAACAAATTAATAAGTAATCAAACGCTCTTGTTGTAAGGGGTAGTTCAGAAAAAGTTTATCTATGAGTCCCACATGGGAATCTGAACGATTATAAAGAGAAGGTATAGAGTTTAGAGGGTTACAGTAGTACATTTAGTTTGTTCAGCGTTCAGTAACGGTGTTTTGGGCAGAAGGTTCATTTTTGTAATGAATTTCACTTTTTTCTCTAACAAAGCACCTTGCATGCTGGTAACAAGTCTAATTTTAAGATTTCTCACAAGGAGCAAGTAGCATGGTTGAATTCTACTGAGGATATCCATGAAAGACCTTGATCATAGAACAAAAGATTGAAAATCAAAAGGTACCGGACAGGAAATCAACCAGCTCGACTTTATTGCAGGTTGGTTTTGTTTCTACGAAATACTTTATGGCATTCTCATATGCTGTTGGTTCATTTGAATAAAGTGCATGGGAATCATCTTGTTGAGTGACCCTAGACCTTGAATTCTGTATACTTCTGAAGGTCAAATTAATTTGATCCGAGCCAGATAGTGATGGTAAGTTACGGACAACATCAACCACATTTGAAACCAGTTGATTACTCTTCTAAAACTTTCGTAAAGTGGTGCTGAGGAACTGGTAAGGTAAATAAATGAATAAAGTGAGTGACATATTGATTAAAGAAGTTGGGCTATCTTCTTTTTATGGCCTCAATATGACCGCTCACTGATTTGACCGGGCTGGGATTTTCATTCCGTAAGAGGAAGTTATTCTAGCTCTCAGATTTGTGGATACTATGTGAAAAACGTTGTGGCAGCAGAATAGCCTAGTAACTGCCTCGCCAAAATTTTTCTTTATTTTATGTTCTTCGGAATCTTTTGATGGATGACCTCGGATGGGAAATCGCAATGTTCTTCCCATAATTAAATATTCAAAGTGCTTACCGCTAGCCATTCGTACGGAACGGATTTTCTTTTTCATCATCCTTTGTCTGAAGGGATCAGTAAATCGCGAATTCAATCCAATGAGATTCAGCAAGCGTCCGCCACGTTTTGAAACGTAGTTCTGAAATGTGACTGTGTTATGAATTCGGCCAATTTTTTTTTTCGGAAAAAATGATGGAAAGTTTTTTTCCTCCCAATACATTGTGGGTGCCCTTGTCGAAACTAGCATGGCAGGAAAATGGTCAGGGTAAAGTCTGGCAAGGTTTTTCCATCCTCCTATCAAAGCTACTGCCCATCTTGCCCGGTTGGCCCGAGTTTCTATTCAAAAAGGCTAAAACTCTCAACTCAAATTAATCAAACCTAAGCATTATATTTCAATAAAAGGATAAAGGATAAAGTTTTTGGCGTCAATCAATCCCGTCTGAGGGATGCGCCCCCGCACTCGACTTCAATTCAGAATCGTAGTGGCGTAATGAGTGCGTATGTGGCCTATACAATGACTTGCGGTGGCCAGCCGATGTACAAGTCAGTGCTTTTATCCTCCCAGACGAGTCTGGTACCAATTCACCGACCCCGGAGGGATGGAAGGCTTGGTTGGCCTAGGCGGGCATCGATCCGGGATTCGAACCCCTGACCGTGCGTGTGATTTAGTGCGCCACTTGCCACTACACCACCTCCGCCCATATTATATTTCAATATCAACTAAAATTTCCTTACAATTCAGTCTTTAGTTCATCTAGCCTGGACTGTAAGTAGGTCGAAAGTTTCTCGAGCTGTGATTTGAGACATCCAATAACCAGAGGATGTACC
>UZAF01018911.1:0-14983 GCA_900617895.1 Haemonchus placei
GGTGTCGTAGATGGCCTCGACGATAGGCTCGTTGGCATGTTGAAGAACTCGATTATGTCCTCAGGAACCGGGTGGCGGATTTCACTCTCAGTTCGACTTCGCGTATAGCATATCGTCGACGAACTCAACGATTCAGTTCGGTTTTACGACCTCCGAATTTAGACGTCCATTTCCGGCAGTCTTCACATTTCCTTTTCCATAACTCAGCCGTGCTTAGACTTCTGCTAGTTTTCAGTGAAGCTTGCCCCTTCCATCAGTGGCATGAGTTAGTTTCCACACTCTTCTTCTATAGTACAAGTTTGCATATATTCTACAATGGCATTTGTAGTCTCTCCTGAGGCAAGCCAGTCGTATGGAATGCGCCATGGCCCTTTGCTTATAAGTGGTATTGTTAAAGTTATGGAAATGTTGGGGCTGAAATGAATTACTGGAAGACCAAAACTGAGAAAACATTCGCTTGATACGCCTAATAGCCCGAATTTTAATGTCTATTTGTGGTCATGGGTAACGCAGTAACTAGAGATTTTTCTTGATCCCAGCGTGCCCGTAAGCTTTTAGGCCGATCGTGTGTCCATCCACTAACTCCTTGTAACATTTCTTTAGAAGTGTAGCTTTGGAGAATCACGGAAATGACCTTTTGAAACTTGATGAGTTCTCTTGAGCCCTATCGTTGTTTCTTAAAGTATAGTCTTAATC
Organism: Haemonchus placei; assembly: GCA_900617895.1. Taxonomy (NCBI): domain Eukaryota; kingdom Metazoa; phylum Nematoda; class Chromadorea; order Rhabditida; family Trichostrongylidae; genus Haemonchus; species Haemonchus placei. The sequence goes on from UZAF01018911.1 coordinate 697, forward strand.
AACTTTACAGATGTGCTTATGAAAACCTGAAATTGCGCTCGAGCAATCTTCAAGAGGTCAAGGGTTCCAACTTTCAGTCTGTTATCCTCCCAGGCCAACCAGGGCTTCCTTCTCTTCGGGATCTGCTAATTGATACCGGAAGGTTATCGTCTGGGAGGATAAAAGCATTAAATTGTACAGCTAATGGCCACCATAAGTCATTGTATAGGACACATATGGATTCAGTGAGCCACTACGATTCGAATGGAAGTCAAATGCGGGGTTGCATCCTTCAGACAGGATTGATTACCGTTCAAAAACATTATCCTATATCCTTTATCCTGATGTAGTTCCCTTATTCAATAAAAAATGCTACAAAGTAGCGTTCCTTTCCGGTGATCTTTTTGTGAATTCCAATACCATCTAGCCGCCATGAATACAACCCCACTTGGAAATTAGATAAATGGCGCAATCCAAAGGAGGGAGTACTGAGTCGTCCCAACTTGGACTTTGCCCTTTGACTTGAAGAGCCCAAGAAATGTTACCATCCCAATCCATTCAAGGCCTCCTTCCTTCTGAATCACCTGATCACCATTCGGAAATGCTTACAAGAAACAGACTGATGAACTCATCATTGCCATTGTCACAGTCGTTCCAGTTGTGACTATAGTTATCGTTCGCTATACTGTCACACTCACAACCCACCCCGATCTCGTTTCCCTCCTCCCCTGTAGCAATTCCGGATTCTCGTCCGAATGACATTACCCCAGACACGCTTTCTGCTCTACTACTCACTAATTAGTACTGGTAGTAGCATTCACTTCCTTAACTTTACTACTTTACTCTCTTTTCCTGAAGGATCTTCGATAGATTAACTTATTCGAGTCACTAGTAGCATTCTTTTTGTATACGCCATGCTTCTGTACTTCGTTCAGGAATTTCAGTGATCGAAAAGAGATCGTGGATTGACAATGAAGGTACCGTTTTTCTTATCGTTTGATATTATGAATAATGTAGGAGCCCTCAATTCAATATCAAGCAATTAGGAAAGTATACCTCATGCTTCCAAAGGTCCTCTTTTCCTTCCCTGGGATCACCGTCTTTTGATAGCGTTTTTGTTCTTTGTGAATGTGATACAAGTGTGATTTCTCTTGGTACTGGGCACCAATCACGAGAATTAACCAAGGCAACCTTTCAAAGTCGAGTCCATGGCGGCTCCCACTGACATAGGCAGCTTCAGTCAGACTACCGCTACAAACCGCATGTTGCAGCAGATTAATGGCTTTTGTAGCTTCTTATCAGAAATGGTGAGTGAGGGAGGCCGGAAGGAGNGGGGAGGGAGAGGGGGGGGAGGGCAGAAGGGGTAGAAAGGGGTAAGGGAGTAGTTATTCACGTTCCCCTGGAACGGTTTGTCATCCTTCTCGGATTACCCCTACTCCTCCTCCTACTCCCACCAACCGCCGAAAACTCGACATGTTGTCGCTGCCGCTGCATCTTGAGATTCAGCTCTGTAAAATACCTCTTAATCAGCCAGTATAGCAAAAAGCGACGCTTCAGCACCAACTTCACTTTTCTCCTAGTTCTTAGGCACTCTCATAATCTGCTCCAATTATCCTTCAATTTCCTCAGCGTTTGAAGATGCTTCTTATCCAGGGGCACTCATAAGAAACTCGTCCTCAAGTCATTGGAGCGAACTCAAAGAAAAAAAAGAGATAGATTCATCAGTTCGCAAAAGTGAAAGACGGAGAAATTTCAAGTGGCCCGAACTGGACGGAAGAGGATCTTTCGGATGCCAAAGATTTTGAGCGCTTTTGAAGAAAGCGAGTAATCTATGGAGTGACAAATCTCTTGAAGTATAAGCTCTGAAGACAAATCAAAATCACCCATCCCCATCAGCTACATTTAAAATTCGCTCTAAGAAAAAACAGGAATCAGATCCATCTTTGGGTTACTTCTCTAGAAAAATGAGGCAAAGAAAGGTCGTCTCTTATGGTGGCCAAGTTTGACGCCATCTTCTTCGGGAACTTCTTACCCTGTCCTATTTGCAAGATGACTGGAATCAGTTTTTTTTATCGGAAGTGGGAGCTGTGGAAGAAAATGAGCAGCATCGGTGTGAATGGAGCAGCATACTTTGCCCTTCAATTTCCCGATCGAGTCAGACTGCCTCCGGATCGAGTCAGACTGTCTTGGGAGGCTAAAAGCTCCGACTAATTAGGTTTATCACCACGGCCTGAAAACGAGTGGTAACAACGAGTGGTAACGATAGTTCTTTTATACGTCTTATTCAATTTCATGGCTGAGAAATTTTCCAAGCATGTGACGTCGACTGAACCTGTCATTGAAACAAATGGGGGTCCTGACTAAAAATGTCCTAGAACTGTGAAGTAATCACATTACACTGCTCATAGCCACATCACTGAACGTATCAGATGTGGTTTGACAGCTCGAAGGCGGAGCGATTCGCTTCTCGCACGCTAACGTACGTACGACTATCGACAACAGCTACAGTGGATCCAGTTCCGTATTGACTGCGGTAGATGTTCGTTCCGTCGACGCCTATACCCGACTCGTTCTTTCTTTGTTCCTTTTGCTATGACTTCTCTTTGGCACGATGTAGCCTGACTTGGTTCTGATATTCTAGAATGTTAACATAACTTATTCAGACCCACCCTTGCTTTGATTGAATTCACTGAATTATGAATTCGAAGTTAGTCCGCCGAATCTAATTCATCCAAAAAGGATCAAAATCTTTTCTTGCTGAAATCCTATACGCCGTTGATGTAGTCTAGGTGGAGTGTTTTTAAACAGAACTAGGGTATCCGGCTACTGAATACCTGCTTGCTTGTCGACTTGCCGCAAGCAACTTCTTTACGACTGTCTGAAGCCGCTCCAGCTTGTGCGACCTCTCCCTGTATCATGTGAGAGAGTCAAGAAAGGAAAGTGGTGAGGCATCCGCTCCACAGCTGCTTTGCGAGAACCAGAAACCCGTAGGGGAGAATCTGGAGCTTGCATATCTGACTATCGATGTGCAGCCTGGATAGAACCAAAAGTATAGCTAATGAAGCTCAGCCCATGTTTTCTATGTAGTTACGAATGGCAAAATGTTGTTCATCGTATTCACCGAGAATACCTCCCTTATTCTTCAGAGTATGAGGTTTTGGGGCATTGGGCAATGATTGGGGAGTTGGGAAGGCTTCTCGGATTTTATTTAGTATTTTCTACTTTCACTGATAAAAGGAAGTTCTCGGTGAATTATAGAGCAGCTTCTTCCTGAATTGAAGAACTACCGCTGATGGAACCTAATCAAACACTTCTACTCGGAACAGAGAAGATGTTCAAGAGAAATGACGAGGTTCGCAAGAACTTTAGGATATACAGTTTAATTTTCTCCCCAAGTACGATAAAAATTCCTTTTCCTCTGGCTGCTTTTAAGGTCCTACATTCTATTCCTTGTATACGTACTGTCCGCCATCCGTCCAAAAAATACACTTTTTCAAATTCAACTAGATTATGAGCAGTCTCTGTGCCCATTACTGCGCAGATTACTATATAATACCTGAAGCGGATCCAGTTAACCATGCTGATGTTGACAGGTACGGCGAATATCACACTTATGGGAATGTTTTGCAAAAAAACGATAGCGGATTTCTATAATTCTCACCGAACTCTTCACACCGGAATACCAGTCACCTATTCATACGTAGAGGTCAAACACAACCTCTACCTAGCCCGTTTCTTCGATTCGAGGGATTCAGTCTGTAGGGTCACCCATATATGTTCACCAAGCTCGTTCGCTTTTGAAACTCAGTTTCTTGGTATCGGATCATATGGAAGGGTGGAAGTACTGCCTAGCACAGGTAGTATGGATGGCGCAGCGATTGCCTAGACCGAATGTGCATTTTAAACCCACCATGAATTCTAATGAAATTCGAGTATGTGTCCTTTTGAAAGGATTGCTTTGTTTAAGAATGCGTCTCCCTTACCAACCCCTGTTCATCCCTATCTTCACGGAAAAGTGGTTGAAAATGGGAGAGCTCATAAATTACGCATTACGTTGCAAGTTCTTGCAACTCGACACTGTCAGACGTTTGAATTTCCCTATCATCTTGGAAAAACTGTCAGCATTTGGCGAATGTCTTCTTTTCCGGTACTATGGCTCAATGATCAGCACCATACTCAATCACCAATCCTTGGGTTTTCCTACCAGTTCCATAGACTGTAATCACATGGTTTCTGATCATCCTATCAAATCAGAGTACATAGGTCGCCAGCTCGGGAAAATCACCAACTACAGTCCTCTTCAGGGTATATGATGAGTACGTGTACCTGATACAGGCTGCCCCACTTTGTCCCCGATTAGGTTGAATTGGCCTTGAAATTTTTGGCCAGTTTTTCATTTTTGTCATTTGTTCAATGGTGGCACTCCTTACTTATGACCTATCAATTACCATTATATTTTTGTAGCCCATTTAACATTTAGGCAATCGTCGATATCGTTGTCTTCATGTTTCCCTGCGAGATCTTCTTATACTTGTTAGTGCCACTCAACATCTTGTTTTGATACTTCTTGTACGAAATCTTGAGTGTGATGCCTAATGGCAATTAAGGAAAAAAGGTTGAACGGCCTTCTCGTACGCTTCTTCACATTATACCACTCCGTAACCGCTTTTCGGTTAAAACGGTTCAAAATAAAAATGCCCTCTTCACGGCATCTCAGCAGGGAATCGAGAAAAACATCCTCCACTAAACTGGAGCTTTCAATTTCATAAATTGTGTTTGCAGTGACAGGAAATTAATCGAATGGGCAGCTACTTGAAAACTTGTTTTTGTTATGCCCTTCGATTCAACGAGGAAATAGGGAACGAATTTCAAAGACATAATGAGATTATCTGTCCACATTCCATTTAAGGACAATCGGCATTCCGTTCAATGTGATTGAACTGATGGTATTTCTAGTAACAATTGATGTGGCACAACAGATGGAAGATTCTATTGGACTCATGCTGGCATTCGTTTTTCGCTTTTACGACTCTAAACAAGACTGTCCGGTCTGCTTTTGAGCAGGCTTTCCGGCCTATTCCAAAACAAGCTAGTCGGCCATGGCTTCCTTGAATGACACCTGATGACACTATTTCTACCTCAGGGAGCCCTCCGTATTCGGCATACCTACGACAGAAGGTTTCTCAGGAACCACAAGACCGTGGCCTTTTTCTTCAATGTTGTATCAGAATCGGAGATGGCTCCTTTTCTTGTGAGCTCATTACCTTGAAGCCAATCGGTAATGTTTCCTTTCTGAGCTATTCGCTACGGTCGGTGGCTAGCTCAAAGTGATTTGTTAGGATCTGAAGGAAACCCTAAATATTATACATGGGTCATGATCCTCATCTCAAAAACTAAGGCTCCGAGAAACAATACATCCCGTTGAATCGAAATTGCGGTCGCCCCTCTCTTTACGAGATCGGTATTCAAACGCCGATCAATTATTGATTTTACCGTAATAGCTCTGCTATTTTCCATATTCGGTGACTAGGACGGAAGCATTCGTTGCAGGATAAAGAAAACCGCTAAACTGATGCAGTTTGACAATGGTTTAACTGGGCTGTGAAGATACTCCTTCACAGGACAATACGGAGTGAGGAGGTTCATTACTTCAGCAAAAAACTGCTTTCGTGATTGAATTTTTTCAAAATGGGCAACTAACATCAATACTTTGCATGACTGATGACTTAGTTGGGGTTACGATCGGATGGTTATGGCAGCGGAGCACACAAAGGCGGTGAAGGTCTTTCAAGCACTCTTACTGCCCTGTGATTTATACAGCAACTTACTGGTAGACTTTACCTCATAAATCACACCGCCGTTAATTGTTTACTTCTAGAACCGACAGTGAACCAGCCAGCTAAAGAAGCCGTACTGAGTTCCCTATGTTCTCGAAAAGAAAAATTGGGCCATAAAAATGTTTCTCGGATAGGTCGACGAGCATTAGAAAGACGGAGAAGATGATGTTGCGCCGTAGTCAGAAGAGCTCAGGGAGAAAAAGACACGTTGTGGGGGTTGGGAACCTTTTGAAAACCATCTTGTCAGCACTGACCTCTTGGCACTTCGAGATGGATGCTCTTGTCAGTTAAAATGCTACTCTGGGATGAAGTTGATAACTTTCTCGCAGAAAAAGCCAATACGATAGGCCCATTTCCGCGGACTTCTCACAAAACTGTTTAATAAAGGGAGCAAACGGGTGCTGTACAGTTTGCTTTGCTTTTTTTCTTTTGAATGTTCACTGATATGTCATCGAAATCATTTGACAAGTCACTTTTGCCCGGGTGGCCCTTTGGTTTTAGTGGTTAGAAGATCGCTCAAGTGTTACTTTGAATTTGTCGACGGCCTCTTGAAGACAAACTTTTTTGCCTTCGACGATCATATCTGTCAAAAATCAAAACATTAATAGGAATGATAAACAGGATTGGCCTTGAAAAAAACTTTCTATTGAAAGAATAGTTTTAGCAGCACTTCTTCCACGTAACCACTCGAATCTCAAGTCTACAGAAAATTAATTATAAATGGGTATTTAGAGAAGTGAACTTCATACCACTTCTCAACTTCTTCTCCTCTACTCAACAATAGTTTTCCTACACTACTCAACAATAGTTTTCCTACACTGTCGGCATACTGTAGACTAAGAAAAGGGTCATAGGAAAGGTTCCGGTAACCGGCCTCCAAATTCTCGGAAGCGAATGGTGATCGTAAGAAATTGAAGCTTTTCAAGGAGTTTACAACCTTGATCAACATTTTACCATTCAATTTCTAGTTGTCCTTTCCTAATTTCCCCTTCTACACCACCTTTTCAGAATGAAGTTTAATTGAAGAAATTCATGGCAAATAGGCGGGAGGTGGAGCAGTACCACGATGAGAAGTTGAGTTCAGGACCAGTGCCTGCCTAGGCTTACCAGGCCTTTCTTAATCGGTAATGTAGACTATTTGGCACCGGAATCGTACGGTGGAAGATTTACACGTTCGTCTTCCGTGATCTTGATCGAATATGCATTCTAACACTTCTACGATTCTGAGCGAAGCCGGATGCGTGGACGAATTCCGGAGCGGAATCCATAAGAATCCGTTTTTTATTCCTTAATATGACAGCCTTTCCGCAATTTTCATAAACACTGAGGCTCTTTGACACGATTTCCGGGAGATCTTGTCGTTACTGTGCCGATTTTCGAGCTGTACCTTATCGTATGCCCCTTTTTTATCCACCATTATGGCGACTGAACGCCTCAGTTTTACGCCTCCACCTGACCTCTTTCTGATACAACCAGAACCTCCTTCAATGCATAGGGTTTCCATTATACTTTTATGACCATTTTAAGTTAGGGGCAACATTGTTCCACAGGTCCACCACACAGGTTTTCACTATTGCCCTATTACTTAAGCCAACGAGTATCTGGTTCCTCCTGTTTCCATGGCCATCTACACTGAATGTCGTACTCACTGGCGTGATTCTTAGTTACTAAATAGTAACAGTGTTCTATCCGTCCCCACAGCTCCAGAGCAATTGAGGTGCTCCGGAGGTAAGCCTAAATGGCCTGGGTAGGCCCTAAATCATTTTGGCTGAGGGGGCCGCTATTGAAATCGACGCTCTACTACCTTTCTGTTCTCTCACTAATCATTATCTCAGGATCTTATGGCTTCCGTCCCTTCTAGTGATTTTCTCCTTGGATCCATAACGATTCACGCTGACCTGCAAGAGTTTACCCAGTTTTGTCGTCTAATTGGTGTATATAGGTTTGTCTGTACGTCTGTGTAAACCGAAGGCGGCGATATAGCAGCGTAGAGGTGGTGTTCTCACCGATTACCATCGTCCTGATTCCAAGACGTTAACATTTCGCCGTCATCGTCGCCGTTCTCGCCATTGTCGCCACTATCTGACCACAGCCACGACGACCGCAAATCGGTTTTCCCGTTCTATTCATTTGATTTTCATTCGATGTCTACATCCTCTGGTCTATTGCATGCTGTCGTTATTTCCTTTTTCAAGATCTGGACTTTGTCGGTATACCAAGTCCACTACAGGGTAACGGTTAAGGGACACGACCAGTGGGTAGTTCCTGTTGGGTAAGCCAGGCACTGGACTTCGACTGACTTTAGCCGACTGCTGGCCCTCAAACAAGTATTCAAATAAGCAATGTCCTGCAAAATAAGTAGGTAATCGAGTCGCTATTACCAGAAGCCCATACTTGTTCGATCCAAAGTTTAAGGGCCTGACGATTTCGACGTTTCGATGATTTCAGTGGATTTCATTGAAATGAACTGTACTTATACGACGCCCTCCTTGATTAAATAAATTCTTGGTCTTTGGTTCGTTAGGCTCGAACTTTCTAACACTCCCTTGATCAAGTAGAATGTTGCCAAGTAACTTAAAGAAGCCCTCGGACCATTATCGATACCATATACCAGAATATGAATGCCCTTTCTTGTTTTTTTGGGGCAGGAACATTCCTGCGAATGTCCCTTTTATACGTTCGTTCGCTCCTTACTACCTTCATTTTACATATAACAGCTCAGCTCTTTTATTTACTCTCTTTTATTTTTTTCATTTCATTGATTGTAGTTGACGCTCTAATTCGAGATATGCCGACTTTTTCACAAACTGGCTAGATCCGCAGAGGATTCAGCTCAACCTCATCTGAACGACTTCCTACTATCGCTCTTTTTGAAGATGTCTTTAACGAGCTAACGTTTTCTGCTGAACGAGATCGCACTCTCTTCTCTTATTTGCGAGTTGCCGATGGAAATTCGACTATCCATAGAACCAATCGTTTGATCATTCGGATAGAACTATGAGATTTAGATCGTCGCGTTATCAACTCCATTTAAGTCCCTGCTCACACTCCTTTTGGAAGCAAATCGATCTTCTGTAGCCTTTCCTTTTTCTTCAGTTCAACACTTCTTTCACCGAGCGTACTGTTGTAGTGGCAAATCGCGCACCATCACACACGCATGGTCTCGGGCTCGAATTCCAGATCGATATCCGCCTAGGCCAACCGAGCCTTCCATCCCTCCGGTGTCGGTTAGTTTGCACTAACGTCGCCTGGGAGGAAATGTACTGACTTGAACATCAGCTGGCCACCGCAAATCATTGTAAAGGCCACATACGTATTCAATACGCCACTACGATTCGATTCACTCCTAGGAGTTCTGATTTCCCGAACGCACCATAATTTTTAGTTACCTTAACTGCCAATCGGTACCGTTGCTGCAGCGTAGCCTCTTTCCCACGAAGTTTTTTGGAAAGGCAGCTAACCCGAAGGCGGTGCCTCGGCTTTATTGAATGTGATTGTGCTTATGGTTGCTAATGCCCTTCACATTTATGACAAAGCTTTTTCATTCCTGCCGAAACCCTGCCTTAAAGCGTTTTTCTTTGCTGAAAAATGAAGCAGGGTGGAGCGCGAAATCCAGATGTCTCCTCAGAAAAATTCGGAACAGCAGAGTAGGCAAGGTCAGCGAGTGAATGAATTTTTCCAGAGAAATCTATCGTCTGTCGGCTCGATGTCTGAATTATCATTTCAAGTAATTTTACTGGAGGAACGCCTTCGAGAGAAATTAGACACTTTATTTTTGTTAATATGTGAGTGTCGCACTATCACACATGGTTTGGGGATTGGATCCCGGATCAACTCACCATGAGTCCACCAGGCTTTCCAGCCCTCAGGTGTCACTTACATGGGACCATACTCGACTGGTAGGATAAAACTCTGATTCTCACATTGACTATAACTACCGCATCCCAGAAAGGGGATTGGTCACTGCCAAGAACCTTATCCCTACCCTTATCTTATGCAAAAGAGGAGCCGTTATTTGCCCAGCTATTCAAGATCTCAACCAGACTGGAGAGAGAAAGATTCTCTGTGTGTGACTCGACCGCCGCGGACAAAAGATTGGTTCTTGCCACTAGCGCTACGTTTAGCTATAGGGCATTAGGTCCACGATTATAGTTGCCTCTGCGTCAACAACAGGCATCGATCACCTTGCCCCATCTTTTCCGATCCGCTCGGTGAAGCGGGCTCTAGATGAATTATCGAATAAGAGGGCTTGCACCGCTGTTCAACCCTCATCACTACTACCTAACATGGCGGTTTCGGTGTAAGTGGGACAGCCATGAGTGCTAAACTCCACCCATACCAGTTGAGCCTTTTGCACTTTCAAGGTCGATAGGTTCAAACAAGGGTTAGCCCATAACATAAGCTTGAATGTGGGCAGGTTCAGGAAGCAATACTTCAGGTCATCGTGTTTAGGAGTAGCTCGTGATAGGAACTTATAGGAATCCCGTTCTCTCAGGTGTAATGGTAGAGCCTTCGCCAGAGTGCTACAGGCTTATTCAGCTAACGCCTTGACGTTATCTCCTTCGTCAGAACTTTGCATGGTGCAGTAGTAGACGTCATTGGGAATCCCACTCGACATCCCCTACTCTTGTTTAGGTACATGCCCCATGTGATAATCAATCTTGTGACTGATACTATGTGATTTCGTAGCGCATTTGTAGCCACGCGATACGCGATTGGAGTGAGCGGCCGCCATTAGGCTCTACAGTTCCAGTTCCCAGTCGCAACCCGGCCCATCGAGTTAGCCCAGTCAGCCCGATTGACCAGGATCCACCAATGCGTAGAGACAGCCAGCCCATCGCCGCACCCATTACCCACTCACTGATACGAAGTTTGTTCGCATTTCTCATCACATTTCACTTTTTGATGGTTACAAGATCCTTGATGTGTCTGAACGATCAGGGAAGAACTGCGGGTACAACACCATGCCGGTACTGTATCCTCTCATGGAGATTACGGTAGTAAATTGCGTTTTACACCAAATATGGTATCAGTTATGACTTATGATAAATGCTCAGAGCAGTACGTGCAACTTTTCCGTCAGATTTTTTACCGTAATCTCAGCGTCTTTCTTTCACCACTTAAATACTTACTGCCTAATATTACATAATTACTTGTTCTGTCTCTTATCTCTATCGATAAGAGCCCATGTTCGCACAAAATGACAGCGAACTCCAGAAGGCAGTCTTGTGATTTGTATATTTGCATATTTTTTACATTGCGAAAATGANTCCGACATCTGTTCAACTCAATTGTTCTCAGACAAACTACTTTTCCCCTTATCGAATCTCCAGCTTGAAAATTATTGACACAATCTCTTTGATCAGGCATCGATTCCATTTTTATCAAGTCATACCTTTACTCTGAACCGTTTTATTCCCACTTTCCCTTTATTTCTTTATAACGCGGGCCTTGCTCAGGAGGTTGAGCTGCTCCAAGCAAATAAATGGCTCGGGGTTGACAAGCTCCCAGTTCTTCCGGTTCAAAAAAATTCTGAAAGGTGAGCAGTGGATCATCCCATCGGTGGGATTCAACTAAATAGGAATAACCTAACCTAAAAAATTATTTTTAATTGTTCGTAAAGAAAATCGGTCAGCCTTATGACTGATCTCCCCTGATAGGCTTTCCTCCAGCCTGTTGAATGTTTTCCAAGTTGGTGTCCGACGTCATTGTAATTTCAATGTGCGCTGATTAGGCCCTCCCCCCACACCCCACTCCCCCTTCTTCTTATCACGTGTGTCTCCCAGTTCTATCACTTGCTTATCAAGCCGCCGCGCTTCTGTGATCACTGATATAACGTTTATCTATTTTTATCATATTTCTTAAGGTCGCTACAGAGTGTTAGAAAAGGGCAAAATGATGTGTACAAGGTTGCGCAGCTCTAATACTTGACCCGATGTGTTTATTCAATCATTTCTCCGTTTGACAACTTCGAAATTCTTTTGCCCAACGGTCCCTTCTGTTCTTTTTTTGTGAAACGCCCGTGGAGATGGCAAGACAACATCAGAGTAATCGCATCCTATCATTTAGACTCACTTCTTTCACAACCCTCTTTAGCCCACTTGTTTGCTGCCAGTTTTACAAAAGAGTATCTAAGTACCGCCCGAGGGGGCTTAACTCATACCCTTTCCCTACCTTCCTTTCCTTTCTTTGATTCATCCCTTTACTGGAAANAGATGCCATTCTAAAAGTAAGGGCAGACCTCTTTTCATTGTTGGATGATTTATTTTATCATGACACTCCGCTGCTTTCTTACCTCTATCTATCCCGCCCCTCCCCATGAACCCCCACACTTACATCCTATATTTTCACAATTCTTCAATTCCAATTCATTTCTCATATTCAACCTTCGAAGTCTCATGATATCGATTTAGTGGTGCCCTTTTCATTTTGAAAGATGTTCCTAAAGACAGATAGGTGGGTGCGATCTTTGTCGTCGAATTGACGCAACGGTGATTCTCTTCAATTGAATAGTCGCTGTATAGTCGATTTGACCGGTTGCTAGTCTTTTGTTCGAGTCCGATCGGCTGACGAATTTGCGTAGCTGCTGTTGGTTCTCTTCTTGTCGAAGAAAATCGCTGAATACGAATGAGCTTAGAGCCAACCTAAATGGACACCCTAATGAGAACTGAGAGTAGTGCTTTCGAAACTTTTAGGCATCATTAAGGATAGAGGATAAAAACGTTCTGCGTTGATCCGATTTCCATTCAGAACAGAGTGGCGACATGAAAGCGCATAGAGCCTACACGCATAGGGCCGTGGAAATCAGTGCTTTTATCCTCTCAGGGTCTGGTATCGGTTAACTACCCTGGAGGGATGGCGGACAAGCTTGGTCTAGACGAGCTTTGATCCGCGAATCAAGTGTTTGTGACCACCTGACAATACAGTACCTTATTCCACGCACTAATAAACAACAGCAATTTCTTAGAACAGATAAGTGTGCTGTAATATCGGAATGTTGTTTGCGTTGGTTAGGTAATGGTAATGGAGCAGTGACAAATGGCGCAACCACAGCAACAAACATACAAGAAAATGCATCCCCTCGAACTAGTGAGCCCTACACCTACTCCGAATCGGTATGGTGGCATCACTCTCAAGGCAAAATCCTGAAATTTAGACAAACACGCTGTTTTGTGCTCGCACAGTATTGGGTTTATAGTACGCCCCTGTCGCCATGGCGCCTAAGAGCTCGATATCGCCTAAATGGGTAGCCAGCTGGGATTTGATCATCTAATCGCAATTATCTTGCACCTCCGCAATGGCAACTCTTCCTCATCACATATCAATTACCCATATTGACTACATCGAGCTGCCCTTCTGTTACTGTGCCTTACTATAAAGTAAATTATTTATTTATACCTATAAACAGGTGCACCTTATTTACCTTAGAAAAAGCAGAGAAAACCGTTTATAGGCTGTGGGTAATACGTTCATTTCCTTTTTTGGATTGCTGTTAAGTCCGAAGTATGCATTTCGAAGTATTGACTGCTCTCTCGGAGTGCGCCATGTACTCAACTTCAGCTCAGGATTGTGGAATGAATAATGCTACAGTTGCAGCCCAAGTTTCCCTATAGCTTTCATTTCGTTATACTTTCAGTTCCGATTCCAACTAGCCTCTAGGTAACGAATTACGCTCTCTCATATTAGCAACCGGCTTGAAGCATGCCGCTGTCCTGTTTTTATAGAGCTTAAATGGTAACGGTAATTGCCACAAATGATGCTTTTTCACTGTCACCTGCTGAATGCATACACATCGACTCCTATTAGTGAATGGTTCTTTTTCGGATGATCTCACCTTCGGATATCCTTTCACTTTTGTACGAATTGTCCGCGGAACTATTGACTTTCTTGAAATATTTATACTCATATTCACATTTTAGGAACCATGAAGGTTCACTCTGACACCACCGCGCCAGACAAGGAACCGAGGAATCCGATTCGACGGGTGAGTGAATGAAAACAGGAAGAGAGAGAAAGCGAATCAAAAAGGAATGAGTGAGTGGGGTACTGAGAGGGGTAGAATGACATAAACCAGTTAATTCACAACCGGCAATAATTCGATTTGGAGAAGTTATCAAATGTGATACAACACGCATGCTTATTCATTTATTTTTTACACCCAGAGATCATTTTTGTAGGTAGGGGAACATTGAAGTGCGTATGTTGGTTCAAATGATGCCCCGATCAAAAAAGTACAATAAATCAGACGAAAGCGAAAGTGACAAGGAAAACAACCTGTTGTTCAGAACCTTCCTAATGTAAATAACTAATGGAAACTGGCGTAAAGGAAACTAGGAAAATAGCAAAAAAAACATTCCCTTTAACAGTTCAGAGCTTAATGGCGACTAAGTTCCGGAGATATTCAAGGAATAAAAAATATCAGTAAGAAGATATGAGTCACTGCATGGGACTCTAAAAAAGCGAAGGGGAGA
>UZAF01018911.1:15385-28510 GCA_900617895.1 Haemonchus placei
AAAAATATCAGTAAGAAGATATGAGTCACTGCATGGGACTCTAAAAAAGCGAAGGGGAGAGGGGGGGGGGCTGGAGGGAGTTGGTAGGTTAGTTGAGTAAAGAAGTAAGTCATTAATTAGCATTTTCATAAAATCATGATAAAGATTGAATTAGGAACTGGCAAATTGATTTGTAAGACAAATCTGTGGAAAGCCAACGGCGAAAAACCTTGAATAATGAAAAAAAATCAGGAAAATTCTTGTTCCTCTGCAAATAGTCCATGTTGTTTACCAAAAGCATTAGGTCAAAACAAATCTATATTTATTTATATTAAATAAAATAAGATTAAATAAAGACATTAATCATGTCTTGAAAGTAAATTTATGGGAATGTTTACACTACGAAAAGCTGAAAAAGGTAACCATAAATCTGAGTAATCACTGAATAAATTGGATTGTATGAGCAATAAATTACGGTATGCGGACATAATTAAAACTGTAAACAACCGCCACAACTCGAAGTTAGAAAGCCAAAATGAGAGGCGTATATGGGGCAAATTTCTAACTGAAAGTTCCCATAAGCTATCTGCGAAAATTATTGACGGACTGAATGTTAAGGTGAAGACTTACTTGAATACTTTTTATTAGATTATTGCTCGACAATTACCTCCACGTGAGGGTTACGTTTTTTGGTTCAAAAAAAAACAAAAATCTGTTTTTACTAGGAATTTTCAACCTTCGGTGGATTAGAACATAGTTTTTGAAAAGTCAGGCAAAAACCCAGAAGTCTGCCAAGAAGTTGAGCAAAAAGCTGGAAACCATGACTGACTGCTTTCTTCGAAGACCTCACTCCTACTCGCCATAGTTCTGGTGGTTATGGTTCGGAATTCACCCACACTTCTCGATCAGCTGATTATCAGCCAGTCAATGTTTTTTCCCGTTTACGGGCATTGATCATTTTGAAATTAGGTGGCACAACAGATTCCCTCGCCATCTGACATGATAAGATAAGTACATACGTAAGCTGTTATGATGTGGTAATTAGATTGATAGAGCAGTTTAAGACTACTTTTCATTGTTTAATGTCACAGCAAGTATATTTCAAAGTTCTTCACAGAATTCTTCCATTCCGATCTAAACCTGCTAGGGTTTTTCTTATTTTCTATTTTCTTCTATGTATATGAAGAAGAATTCAGTCAGTCAAGGACTTATGCCCTATTTAGCAAAAAGTATGACTGTGTACTATCTCAGATACTGTCTGAAACATGCAAAGTTCATAATTGATCAAATCAATCGTGTCAAAAAAAAAAGAATTCAGCTCGGATCCGAACTTCGCTAGAGCCAATCTTGTGGTTGCCAATTTGCCATGTTTTTCCTCCCCACTTTTTCAAAGCACTCGGGGAAAATTCATGATATAATCAAAGAAAGTCTCCTAAAGACAACTAGGCCTAAAGGGTTTGAGCCTATGCTAAAACACTCGTATGGCTGCTGTATGACTCAGGGCAACCCTAATTTTCTAGTTCTTCCTTCCTTCTTTTCCCATTAATGGGCCTCTCTTCGGATTCTGGGGCAACGACTTTGAATTTATTCATAATGTATATCGAAACTCTCTTCTTTGAATCCCGTGAACTTCGAGGCCATTGTTACCCAGCTCATAGACATGGATTTTGAGCGAACGAAAAGTCGGGAATAGCCGTCATTAACACGCATTTTCGCCTTCCATCCTTATTTATTACAAGACAAACTGTCATTTACCGAAACGATGCAATTCCTCTCGTGTGCGAGCGGCAAGATGCGTATTTATGGAATGGCTGTTGACAAATTGAACAAAATTTGACGAATTGTCAAAAAAAACTCATGAGAGGTTACATTCCAAGAACAATGCAAGTGGTCCATGAGCACGCGTTGCAGCCGCTCGCATGTATGCAGATGTTTTCAGCCTTCGGTTCCGCCATATATCATCTACATCAATGGCATTCACAATAAGTGGACTTGTAGGGAATCAGTAAGGAAGTGAGGCCCCACACAACTCTTCAGCGCTCGTTATCCGCACTCCTAACTTTTATGATGTTGAAATTCCAAGGACCAAACAAACAATACTGATCTGTTAGAAAGAGGCTTTTTTCATTCATATAAGCACACAATTCCATCGCAAAGACCCGCATTAAACAGGGTTTTTGCAATGGAATTGTATGCTGCTTCTGCTCTACGAGGTCTCGCGTTATCAGTGGGACAAATCTCTCGGGATTCGGTCACTTTCTGTCGATCCACATCCACAATACATCACATTTCTCTTGCGACATCGTACACCTCTCCTCACACCTTTCCTGTTCTCAATTTTTCACTTTCTGTAAACAGCACTTGCTCTGAAAGAGACTCGGAGACGATTTCTATTCTATAACTGCCTTTCATAATAATTTTGAAGTTGTCTTGTACAGAAATTTAGTCATCCAGCAATCGTGGATGCCTCCTGAGAGTGATGAATGGCTCTTAAGAAGTCCTTATTGTGCATTCGAACTTCAGGACAGTCAGCCAACGACTTTTTTTGAGGTTTCGAGAGTTTTCTTGATAAAGGCAAATGATACGTTAAATAATGCATAAGAAGTGTAGTGGCCACTCTCACTTCGATATTATCGCTATCTTGGGATCGAGGTCAACTGGACTAGGATTGATTTACAGAAGGGTACTTATTAAAGGATATGAAATCACGAAAGAATAATTATTTATATAGCATAATAATGTCATAAAATTGTCTGCTCTGTGGTGTAGTAGTTATAGCGACCGAAAAATGGTAAACTGAGAAAAATGTTCATGGATGTTCGTGACTAACGACAACCCCATTTCCTAGCCTCACGTGATCCCTCGGTACCCCTGGTAATTCACGTACCCTGCCCCTATAACCACGTATGAGAGGGCGAGTTGCATGTGTTTTGCTCGTATCTAGGCACCCTCATATAAAAATCGGAATTAAGTGGGTAGAAGAAAACCTGCAGAATTCGTTTACCTTCTTTGTTAGTTTTTAGTTGTTCAGCGTTTTCTGAGTGTGGGAGGCGTTTCGTTTTGATGAGAGACACCAGTGGGCCCTACGTACTGTCTATTACTTATTGCTCTGTTCCTCGACTTCTTCTTGATTTGAATACTCAAAAAAGATTTTATATTTTAACACTGCCTTCATATATGAAAATTACAGATGACTGAAAAAGTTAGTACATGTATTTCTACGCTTGAACTCTTGATAATGACTCTAATAATGTTTGAAAAGAAAAAAAAAGATTCATCCACAAAGGTTGAGTGATCATGCTATCAAAATAATAATCAGAAGATGGCGTTTGTACTATAAGAGTGATGGAAATATAAGGAGACCTTGATCTTCCACTCGAAAGTTTGGAAGTTGTTAGACACCTGACTGAAGAAAGGCATGAAAAAAATTAAGGTGGCTTAAAATAGCTCTGGAAGTTCTGGAGCCGATAATCCAGCCAACCTTCTAGGAAAAGAAATTGAAAAAGAAGGAAATATCCTTATTAACAGATGAGTAGTGAGAAAGAAATAGACGATTGACAATCACTGAATTCTCTCATTTTCTATGATTTAGTTTGTCGAACGAAAATTGATCGGAAATTTCGATTCGGCTGATTTCTCAGAAGCTTGGAAGCATAAGTTCAGCCATGCACCAACGTGGTGTGATGCCGACATGTCACTACAACAGATCAGAAGGGTAATCATCTTATCCATCGAAATCTCCATCTGAAGCAAACTCTTTCATATAAATCAATAATTGATTCCAGGGAGCTGCCCAAGGGAATCGAATCGCTTTGTATGCACGAAGTTTCTTCCAGTATTACCTCTTTCAAATCGGGTGCTTTGTTCAGAAATGGGCATGGTCAACTGTTTTAATTTCGTAAGTTTTGATTTCGAGCATCTACTTGTTATTCCGGTATATATTATATTATATCATATTACACTATATTATATCATGTTATATTATATTATATTATATTATATTATATTATATTATATTATATTATATTATATTATCTTTCTTAAATACATGAGCTCTACTAGTTTTGTCTTTTTTGTTCAGATTTTATTCCTAAATATCTCTTTTCAGGTTAGTTTTGTATACCTGTTGTTGTTATGGCTTGAAAGATGTTGTTATAGAAACGGATATCGTAAAGCTCTGGGTTCAACGTAAGTTTACCATCAGACCTACTTCTATAAAACCAAGCGAGAGGATCATGATTAGTCGTTCTTTGTGTTACAGAAGGTGGTCGATTGAATGAAGAGATGACGTTCCTGGACAAAGTACGGGCGGAGGCAAATCGGGTACGGTCTTTCAAATTATAAACATCTGAATTGACCCGATGACATATTCATGCCCAAGCATGAAAGCTGAAAGGATCCCTACGGGCTCGATTTATTCCGTTCGCAAAACGACAAAAGCCCAAACTTCGTTCAAAAATTATTAGTTTCTGCCTTATTTCCCTCCTGCCTCACAGTAACTTTTTGTCTGTTTAGATATCCAAACGTGAAGCTGGAACTGGAGAACCGGTCGATGCAGAAGTCAGGCGTGGACCGGATCTTCCCCGAGAAAACGGGCTCGGCGGAGGATTTCAGGTAATTTGGCTTTTTTGATGTTGCTTGAAGCGTCTATGAACTCGGGTTACATCAGTTACCACTTGGAGACTTACCTCATGATTCGGAAACATCTAGTCGATACTTTAATCCTTGAGTACGCTAAAGGTCATCTCCTTCCTGTTCCTTGTCTTTAGTAATTTTTTCAGCCTCACTATTTCACCCTTACCGATCGCTTTTCCAACTCTACAAACCCACGTTTATGTGGTTGCACAATAGTCGCTTGAAGAACAATGAATCCAGATTTGAATCTGAGCTAGACAGTTTGAAGGATAAATCGAAGACGAACAGGCTCAGCGAGTTCTGAGCACATCTACGGTTTCGGACGGGGCTCGAACCTGTAATTCTTGTAAGCCATTAAGAAGTCGGCAGTGTAAAGGATACAGCACTGTGCCCAAAACGACAAGTTCGAGCTCGAACGATGCCAAATTTTGCCGCAATCCGCCAACCCTGTGAGACTTCCCTATCGCATACTCGGCGGAACAATAGCACTTGACAAGGACATCAAATCAAATCAGGGCCAATCATTCAAGCCATTATCGACACTGCTAATCACGGATGAACATCCCCGATGACATACAAACCTGAGCTAATAAATCAGGGCCCTCTGGGGAACGCTCTGATGGGTTTCGCAGTCAGGTTCAATTGTTCCCCATTTTTCAATAGAATAATGAAATAATAAGGTGAAGGACTAAAACATTGGTTCACACCTCATCGTTACAATTTTCATAGAATATTCTAGCCATAGTGACTCATTTAATACCAGATAATTACAGCTAGTCATTCAAACACCTGTTCGGGAAAAGGAAAACGTATTGTCAAAGGAGTCACTGTTACGGCATGTCAAATTGATGGAGGAAATTTCCAAATACGAGGTTGACCTGTACGGCGAGTAAGTTCTTCCTGAGTTTATTCAACGGTTTAGTATGGACATAATTATACTTTCAAATCCAAATTGAATGACCATCTTTTGTCCAATGTCGCTACCGGTGGAAAGCTTGGGCCAAAAAAGGTGTCTGGGGATTTCTTTCGAGGGAAAAGGGGTTTATGTTAATAATATTTGCTCGATAATAATAATTTGATAGAAAATGTATTTGCTTCACATGATCACTTCATTTCCAGGAAGTGGACCTTGAGCGACATCTGCTTCAAACCACCTAGCCCTAGATTCAACACCGGCCCATTAGCCAAAGTGAGTTTTAGCTTTTCCAGTGCCCTACCAATCATACTACCGTAGCGACGACAAGTTATTGATGACATAGTTTGAAAGTGTTTACAATACAGTGGTAAATCTACAGGGACCACTAAAGTCATCAATCACTTTTACAGCTGATGAATTCGCTACTCGACAAGATTATTCCATGTATTTGGATTACTCCAATTGATTGCTATTGGGAAGGATCGAAGCCGTTGGGACCTTACCCACCAATTTATCTTGGGTACTGATTTTTTCCGTTATTTTTCACCACTCCAATTATAAGTATCTCATACAGAAATTTTGATTATCTGAAATATAGTTGATAGCTCCATAGATCACTGTAAAGCCTAACATTGATTCGTACAACAGTCGGGTGCACGGCGTACACTGCCGAATTCGGCCGAGATTTAGCATTTCAGTTCTTTCTTTGGAAAACACCTCATACTCGTCTTTATAGGGAGGAAGTGAGTGGTTTCGTCACCTCACTACCTAAGGGTAATGTGACGTGGAAGAATCTGAATCCGACAGCTGTGATGTCTGAAGTTGGCGCTCTGTTTGATCTCGGACCTATTGGGAACTTCTTCGAAAGAGTGAGTATTCCTGCACAAGCCGATTGAGGGCAAGATTCTTGGGTCTAACCTTCCACGTCCTAATTTCCTTATCGTCGGAATTTCAGGCCGGTATTGGTGCAGCGTACCTTGATCGCCCCTGTATCGATCCGTTGGATCCTGAATGTCCAAAGACGGCACCCAATTATTTTGATCGATGTGCTGCATTGGAAAAGTTTAACGAATGGAACATGGCAAAACCCGATGCCGAGAAGGTTTGCGAGCTTCTCGTGATATCTATTTCCGATCAGAATTTGAAGTTCAAAAGTTCAAGTTCGCGTGAAGTTTAAAAACCATTCCTATCAAGGCTTTGCCAAAGACGAAGGCTATTAAGCAAAGATGACATCGTAACGCCAGTGGTCGCAGAATGTATGGACTAGATCTGAAGTTTTGGGTGGTATGAATTTCTCATGAATGCTACGCCCAGCATTCAGAATTGTAGGGACGGACTGAATGCGTATGTGGCCTATACACTGAATTGCGGTGGCCAGTCGATGCACACGTCAATGCTTTTATCCTCCTAGACGAGTCTGTATCAATAACGACTCGGAAGGGATGGAAGACTCGGTTGGCCTAAGCGGATATCGATCTGGAAACCCGGAAACCAAACCAAATCCAAACGAGTGTGATAGTGTTGCCACTATCCGCTACACCACGTTGCCCATAGAATGTACGAGTAAATGAAAACATATATCTAAGCAAATTAATTGTTCAAAAGACAAATTGATGAGTTTAAAACAAAACAAATAAACACGAGCAGAAGGGGGTTGTGATGTAAGTGGTCACTGGCTGAGCAACGGTATTCCCGTAACAGCTGATTTGAGTTGGATTCGTCAGTGGCGATGATTTTGCCTACAACAGGGCAACACCGTTGTAAAACCTCAAGAGTATCTTCCAAATATTCAAATAGTTCCAGAAAAATAAGAATAGTTTCAATTTGGTAAAGTCAGTGTGAAGGTCCTATGAAGTAAGCTTTTCAGATCCAGCTAGAACGTAAGCCACTGCCAGATAAGGACGGAGATGAAGACGGTGCATTACAGATTACCGAAACCATTCTCAACGACATTTTCGGTTAGTACTCAAAATTTACTAGTCCTTTTATTGCATACTAAACATAAGTCGTAAGAAAGGAAGGGTTCTTTTTGACTCGCGTACACTTTATAGGCGCTCTTATTCCATATCTTTAAAGCACAGTTCACGTTAATTTTGGGTAACCCGGATTATGACGAAAAATGGAAGATAAGATGGAAAATAGTGCAATGGAGACGAAGTAACTGCATGGATCGGTGTTTCCGAAGTGAAAAAAGCTTCAAAAAATCGCTAAAAGGGGCTGGAAAAGAATGAGACCAGGAAAACGAAGAAGAGTGGGGTGTTTGGACGAACAATGTGTCTCGCTGCGTACGTGTCCTGGTGCGAATAAAAACCCTAGTAACAGCAAAAGTAGTTCACCTTCTTCAGCCTCTAGGAGTAGGAAATTAAATAAGGGATCGCGGCAGCAAAAAGAATAACAGAAGAAAGCAGAATGGGAAAAAAAGTCGCCTCATCACTCGGCGATCATCTGATTGTGTGTGGGTCCTAGAACGAATAATAGCAATCTGTATTGTCTCGACACTCGTCTAACGTGACACCGATCGAGGGGCGGGAAAGCGAACTACGGCAGCAACGAGGCTTCTACTATGCACTAACCGAAGAGATTGTGGGAGCGAGAGGGTCCCTTCTACCACCCATGGGGACCACTGAGTATTCCTAAGGGGACAACTCAATAGCCATTTTTATCGTGATCCGTGCCTTCAAGGATTTTCCGAATTACCGCCCTTCTCTTTTCTTTTTTCTTTGAGGGTTGTTAATACAATTATTTGATTTGAACGAGAATGGTCACTTGACTATCAGAAAAGAAAATCGTGTGTATTTAGGCATTTCAGGCCGCAAGAAGCGGGACACTACCAACACGAAGGATTCAAAGGAGAAGCCAAAAGACGAAGACTACTATGCTTACGAAGACTCCGATTATGACGTTACTTCAATCGCAAATGCTTCTAGTAAGCTTGCTTTGGGGGTCACCCCAACGGATATTTTGTCTATGCTAAACCCTATTCTACTCTTAAGAAAAAGGATTAAGTCGTTTGGATATGCTCAATCCCTTTTTCGGGATGCACCATCACACTCGACTTCCACTCAGAATTGTAGTAGCGTTTGAATGCATATGTGGGTACGATTCGGTACTACTATCCTCCCAGACGAGTTCGGTAGCGATTAACCGTTCCTTGAGTGATGAAAGGACTGGTTGGCCTTAGCGGATATCAATTTATGATTCGATCCCCTGACCATGCACCATGGGACAGTGAGCCACTCGCCACATCACCACCTGCTCCCACTCCATTCTTGTAAAATACAGTTCATTTGATTCTACCGATTTCAGTGCACTCCAAACATAAGATGGATCCTAAAGAGGTTATGTGTTTGGAATATGGTGAATCATTACTGAAGTGGATGAACGCGAATCCCGATCGATGGGGCGAATTTCTGACTCAAAAGGAAATGCCGAAGGATCCGGACTACGAAAAGGTATGATTTCGAGGATCGTTTTATGATATGACTTCTAGTCGGGAAGGTATAATCAGTAGCATTACGCCGGGAAAAGCAGTTTTGAGACTTTTCAAAGCCAATTCTGCTCTTTGGGCCGTTTACCGGTTACGGAACTAGTTCCTTCTCCCTCATCAAGCTCACTAAGAGCAGCAGTACTGATCTATTTCTATATTTGGATTGAAGGTTCATCACAAACCGATGAATTTCAGGTGATGACAGGTGGCTGTAAGGGCTTTGGTAAAACGATCATGGAATGGCCTGAGGATCTCATCATTGGAGGTTGGTGGTAATACTATGCTTCTGAGATCCTTAACGTCCTTAACCACCTTCATTCGTAAGATTCGATGGTTTCTAGAGGCTTCTGCACAAATTCTACCATCATACTGTCCCAACTGAGCAAAACACGTATCTTATTTACCTTATTACTTTTGAAACAATTACAGGAATCAAGCGTAGCAGCGGCAAACTGCGATCGGCAGAGGCTCTTCAAAGTGTATTTCTCGTAGCGAGCCCTTTCGATGTATTCATCAGATTCAAGGTATGATTTCAAACAACAGCAAAAGGGGCATCTAGCCTGCTTTTCGTAAATTACTTGAGTTCTCCCCGTAAGCTATGGCTAGTAATTGTTTTTTCTTGAATGTTTTTTTTACATTTCTACACAAGCATTATCAAAAGAAAGCATGGGCTGAAGTTGAAGATGTAAGGTAGGATTAGCGACTGCATCTTTTATGGGGAGCGGCTACATTCTTGGCTAGTTGTCTTGCACCAGGTGTTGTTCGGAACTTCTGAATGTCGCGTGGGGCAAGGGTGAATACCCTCACATCCTTCCTATTCAACTCTGGTTTTGGGTTAAGCTCATCATAGCCAACCGTAGAAGTTGGATGTTCTGTTTAGGATTTAGTAGGTTGGGGCGGTACTTGAAATTAGCAAAAATAGCGATTATTCAAAAATCATGAACAGTCACTGCCACAAACATTGTTTTCTAGGAGAAGAAGGATACACACCCGAATCTGGACACGGCCAGTTGGAACCCTGGCTGGGCAGAACATGTTGTATTCAGTTGGCAGAGGAACTTCACCAAGAAGCTCTATGGACATGAAGCCAATAAAAACGTTCGTTTATATCCATTCCCTAGGTCCTTTTCGAGGAATTTGCTGACCTAGCGTCGGCGTGGGAGTAAGGATGTAGTGAGGAAAAAGTCAAGCGTTTCAAAAATCAGTTTGTAAAAACCGTTTTCAGTCTGAGGATCGTGTATTCCATCCACTGGCTTCTACTTCCATAGCCGATATGCTTGAGGAATTTTCACAATTCAACTACACTATCATCATTTTGGGATACGTTCTCATGGTTAGCTTATTTCTTTCTGTAAATACTCAAAAAAAATTCAAAATCACTACATAAGTTAGCCCGCACCCCTCAAAAGCAGCAGATACGACAAACGTGTGGGTGAAGTCAGTGAAAATGGCTTCCTACTCGGCATTTTCTTGTGTTCTCGTCGCCACTCTCTCCTGCTGAACCCTTCAAGGACCGGCTGAGGAACATTAGGGAGGGAGGAATCTTATGAGAAGAGACGCGCAGAATTTTTTCCGGATTTCCTCAACCAAATTTCCNAGTAATCTGTTGTTCACTTCTTCATATACTTTCTTGCTAGTTTAATAACTAGCATATATATATTTGGACATTTGAAAACAATTCAATACTCTTTTTTACTTGAGTAATAACTACCGGTAGCGCTTAGGTAATCTATGCCGCCTTCACCCAAGCTAGAATCGAGGGCCGCTGGCTGGCGATCAGATCGAACGTGGCTCTATCATTTGTTGGTGTGATTCTTGTCACCTACGCCTCAATTTGTGGTCTCGGCTTGTCCACTGCCCTCGGAGTCAACTTCAACGCTGCCACCACTCAGGTAAGCCCACTTTGTTGGTCAACATTTTTCGTTTTATCGTTTCCTCGAATTCAAAATGGACAAACCTCCTACAAAAAAAAGTCTGGGAGTTCAGATTGTACCATTCTTATCGCTTGGTCTCGGAATTGATGATATGTTCCTGTTACTACATAACTACGATGAGATCAGTCATACGATGCGAAAAAATGAAATGGGAATTCTGCTGAAGGAAACGGGTAAGCATGTTCAAGACGAAGTATTCTTCTGTGGTTAGAGTCAGCGAACTTGTGGTGGAATCCCTAAGAACACTGGACTTTAATGAGCGTAATTTAGGCATGTCCGTTATGGTTACGTCCATCAACAATATTCTCGCCTTCTGTGCCGGCTACGTACTTCCCATCCCAGCCTTGAGATCGTTCTGTGCGCAGGTCAGATCAAACTACTTCATTTTTCTCTCTGGACTCTGGGCTTCGGATAANGAGATAACCGGTAGCATTGCACGCTCCCGTCCTTTGTGACGCATTTTCCACACCAAACGCCTTTTGTCGAAATTGTCTACTCGGAATTTCGTTTTCTCTCCGGTTCTATTCGTCTTGTTCCTCACTTTGCTAGATTCATTCATTGACAATAACTCTCCAACCTTTAATATAACTATCTTTAACTAAGTGGGGATGCTTTTTAATCCGTCAGAATATAGCTTCCAGAGCATTTTTCTAGACAGGCTCAGAATATCAGTTCATTGCCCTGCTCCTACTCTGCATAACTCCTACCCCAAGCATTCACAGATCATAACGTATCTTTCTATACCCTATACCTATACCTTAACCCTACTTCAAACATTCCCATTACTTCCCGAGTTTCCAATTACCTGTCTACGCTTATGGCAACCATTTCAGACCGCTGTGCTACTTGCCTTCAATTTGGCTTCGCTGATGTTCGTCTTCCCTGCCTTCATTGGGCTCGACCTCAGAAGAGTTCGAGCAGGCAGACGAGATCTTGTCTACTGTGGCCCACCAGCTGATCCCAACTTTGAAAAAGTTTCCGAGAAAAGTTCCGGTGATCTCTCCACAAATGTGAGTGACATCGAAGTGTATTAAACTGTATTGATAATAAGGCTTACCTCCACCTGTTTCCTGCTACTATAGGAGTCTTCTAAGGCGGATCTCACAAATCCTACCTACATCGAGACATACAATCGCGATCAACCATGGTACACTGTGGGTGGATTCTTGACCAACTTGTACATTCCACTGCTAAAAATGAAGATCGTCAAGGTATTCTATTTTTATTGTATTTCTACTTGTTAGCGTTATTACATTATTTGTTTTTCATTTCCTTTGTAATTATGATGAAGGAGGTCTCTTATCCGATGTATTTTGATGATGTCTGAGTATAACATAATTTTTTTTCGTTTTTTTTTCTTTTTTAATTTTTGAAAAAGTTTTTAGGCTATAGTAATCGCGATAACTCTTTGCGGAGTAACATTCGGCTTATATGGAATGTACACCACGACGTTAGGATTGGAACTAGCTGACGTACTGCCAGAGAACACCGCACCAGCTGCGTTTATGAGGTTCGATACATTTGGAAATAAGTGTAGCCACTTGAAAAAACCTACAATACAATAGAAAAAATCTTTTTATCGAAGGGATTCATTTCAGAGCTCGAGAAAAGTACTTTTCGTTCTATCCGATGTACGCCGTACTTCGGGGTCGAACCATCGACATACCGAATCAGCAACCACTTATCGAGGAGTATAGAGAGGCATTGGGTTAGTTTCACTTCTAAGGACGACTGAAAAAATTCCGCATATTGAGAGGCAACCAAGAGTTCGGATATGCGCGTTATCTTGCGCTAGGTGGCCAAGTGTACTACAGCTATTTGAGAGAAATGAAGGGTCCGCGTCTTAGAAATCATTTCACTGCCTAACTAGATTTCGATGGGGACCGGCTCGTTTCCTTGATAGTCTTTTTCCAATTGAGAAGTTTCCTCGACCGTGCCAGTCTCCCCATCATGTTAGGTATTATGAAAGCAGGTTGCGGTTCAGGGTGGGTGCTCGTGGTATCGCGCTCTGGAGGAAAAGGGGTCTCCTACAGAAAGATTTTGCTCACAACATACTGTACAACTAATGGTTTTGATGTGGATAGACAAGTGGTGGCTACTTTCCTTCTAAGCAGTAGATGATTCTAACACTAAAAGGTCCCACCACCAACTCTCAATCAGAAATACACTTGCTT
>UZAF01018912.1:0-11725 GCA_900617895.1 Haemonchus placei
CTTGGTTGCTCCGAGGCCCAATTACCGCTTCTGTCTCAACGGTATCAGAGGCTTCCTTCAAGTCGATAAGCGTAAGGCATAACGGCATTTTGTGTTCTCGCGATACTTCAATGAGTCTGGTAAGAGTGTGGATATGATCGATTGTACTGAACCCTCTCCGGAACCATGGCTCCTCCCATGGCTGTCCTTCACCTATATTCTGCCAATCCTTTCAGGATGACGCAAGTGAAAAACTTGACAGCAGGCAAATTTGGCGATAATTGCCAATATCGTCTGGATCTTCCTTCTTATATAGCAATACAGTCTTGCTAGTTTCCCACGGAAGAGGTCCAAGTAGAAGACGTGGACGACCGTCTACACTGTCCTTTGAGATGCAGTAATTGTTTCGTCAGGACGACGAAGGGAAGTCATCTTGGTTTGTAATTAGAGAAGCTCCGTCGGGCTTTTCGAATGCTCTTTTGAGCCTCAGCAGCCTCGTCCGTAACTGCTACTCTTCTCTCTTTCAAATCTTCCTTTATTGCTTTTCTGCATAGCTTCGAAAGTTCGGACGTTTGTTGATGATTGCCTGCAGCTCGCGCAATTCCCCGCTGGCGTATCAGCTCGAAAATCATCGAAGAAATCGTTTCTCGCTAATTGCAAACTCTCCGCCTTCCTGGCACTATTGTGAACATGTTCGGCTGCCGGTCGTACTCTTCATCGATGTTGTCCATAGCGGAATCCCTCCATTCATTCGCAATAAAGCGAAGTGGTCCCAGTTGATGAAAGTCTTGGAGCTTCGTTGCCTGAGAAGCAGAATTTAGCGCGGAGGAGACGATGATCTAATGCCGTGTAGAACTCAGGAGCAGCAGCGACATCAGTCAGGCAAACCTCTGATTAAAGATGAAGTTGTCCATTTCACCATGAAACTGTCCACCGGGTGACTCCCTTGTAAATCGCAAGTGAGAAGGGGTTCTGCAACTGCGAGTTACCATGGATGATGTTGGTCGTCATGATAAACTCGGACAGCCTTTAACCCTGCTAAGTCCATTCCATTCCGTGGGTCCCGATGTGGAGCTCTTCAGCCGTTCTTCTGGGGCCAATATTGGCGTTGAAATCACCGACGAAAAGCTTGAAATTTTATGGTCTTCTCTGTAGGTACTTTATGTAGATCCATTGAGTACGCTTCCAACTTCACAAAGTTGGCGATTTATGGATAAAACTTCATTCTCGGACGGGACTTGAAGCCGTACTTGTGTTTTTCGGGCGCCGTGCTCTATCTCTTACACCACCAAGACCCCGCCTGCCTTCGCCTTCGCAATGGCTCATATACTACCAGTTGCCATAAGTGTTTCCGTGCTGCCCCCTGTACTTCTACAATTTGAATGCGTTGGGTCTACTAGAATAGGAGTTATGAATTTGCGCCCTAAAAGTTCTATCGCGTACGCCCACCCCCTGTGGGCGGAGTCCGGTCCCGCCACTTGCTATGGGTGTCTCAATGCTGCCCCTGTACTCCTACTAAACCCGAGTTTTCTAGGTCCACGGGAACAGGAGTTATGAATTTTCGATCAAGCACACACACCGACACACAAACACACACACACCGACACACCAACAGACACACTTAGCGAATTATATAAAGTATTATAGGATAGCTTATCAGCACTCACAGGTACAACGTGTTGAGCCGCTCGGCTAATGTCAGCACAGAACCTTGAACTGCAAGCTTTACATGGCTAGCTTTACATAGCTTCACAGCTTCAATAAGAAGGCGAGGGCAAGCGAGGTCTCGGTAGCGTGGGGAATAGATCACTGTGCTCGGAAAGCACAAATACTTCTGAAGGTTTGTCCATAAATCGCCAACCCTGTCAGACTTCCGCTTCGCGTACTGCGGCGCTAAAAGAGCATTTAACAAAACATCAAGTTAAAACAGTCGCTCCCAACTTTTTTCCTACGAAGTTTGATGTTGGTGTGTAGCCAACGGAGATGGTTAGAGCTGGGATCGATTCACATATTCTTAATCGCAAACGTCCTATTCGGGTTGTTAAGCTTTCGTACGAATCTATGTTCATGGCCGAGTGCGCATTGACGAGGACACCTGCGCCGCCGACGTCTGCTGTCCCATGTTCCAAGGAACAGTTCTTCTCAGTTTCAAATACAGCGTGCAGTGGGCGATGCCTTCTCGTCTCGGTCAGTCCGATGACGTCGTACTTGATCTTCTTAGCTTGTATCATCAGGTCTCCTATACACGCTACGATGCAAGCTTCCGTGAGTTGAAAGTNCTCAGGTTCAGGGGAATGAGGCTCATTTCTATTACTGTTTTTGGCGTGAAGATACCCAACGTGCAGCTTGCCAGGCTTTGACAAGGGGGCTAGGTTGACTCCGGGAGCTTGCCAGGCTATCCCGAAGTGGACGAGAGGCTTCGTTTTTGGAGGCGACCCCGAATCGCCTCTCAGATAACTCCCAGTCACTCGAATGCAAGCTTTTGGCCGAGTGGACGGGCAGGAGTGTGGAGAGTCTGTGGGTGCAGTTGGCACTGCACCCACAGACTCTCCACACTAGTATGCGTGGATACGCCTGCGAGTAACAGAGGGGTTATCGACCAAGCACAGCAGAATCAACGAGTTCTTCCTCCAAGTCCACCTACGTCTCTAGGCAAGTACTGGCGACTTTGAGTCGGCGATTAATTTCCCTTTCGGCCAACTGGACACGCCCTACGTAACCTCACCGCTAACTGGATGGGATCCTTCAGTGAGAGAGAACCCTCACTGAAGGAGATTTTTGCGATATTACTGTACTTATACTCATATCGCGAAAAAAACCAATTATGAAAATGCTGGCGGGACTACCCCATAATTATTATCGATATTTACCGATTTTGTGTAGGGCCGGAGGTGGTGTAATGGCAAGTGGCGCACATTGTCACACGCACGGTCAAGGGTTCGAATTTCGGATCGATATCCGCCTAAGCCAACCAAGCCTTCCATCCCTCCGTCGTCGGTTAATTGGTACTAGACTCGTCTGGGAGGATAGAAGCACTGCCTTTACATCGGNTGGACACCGCAAGTCAATGTATAGGCCTCATACGCACTCACTACGCCATTACGATTCTGAATGGAAGTCGATGCGGGGGCGTCATCCCACAGATTGGATCGATTAACGCCAAAAGACTTTATCTTTTATCCTTTACCGATTTGTTCGCCCAACATCAATGCTTTCATATGAAAACTTCAGACATTCGCAAGAAGTTTGAGGATGATAGGTAAGATTTGTAGCCGTTTGCCTTTTCACAGCTCATACAAGCCCATATCGATGATTACCATTGTTGTTTCCTGACCATCTATGACCAACTTTACAGGAGCCTAAGAGTTTCAAGACTTAAGCATCGATGCAAGGGTACGAAGGATTTCAGCAGAATGGACGAGGGATTTTAGTATTTGTTGCCTTCTGAGCCCTGTTAACTGTTCTTATCAGCAGTTTTTAGTCCCTTTCGCTGAACACTAGTGGACCCGCTCCTCATCAGACCCCAGAAGGGCACTGCTCCCACTAGGGTAACGGAACTTCTCCCCTATCGCGGCATTCTCCCTTGCAGCATGCGGCAAATATCACTGCAATTACCGTACTCANGTTTTCATGTTTATTAGACTTGATTAATTAAAATGACTCCTCCTATATAAACGACGATCAAGACCGCATTGGAATTGAAAAGAGCGGCCACCAATTCAAATTACTAAAGGTTCGTAGTTCTTGTTTTCAGAGCCCTGTCGACTCTTGGCATCCATCTTTAAGTTACTAATCTATCTACTGAACACTGTTTATTTGAAGGCTGTAGTTCTAGAACACTGCAAACGATGGAAATACACTAACACACTCATATTCACTTGTTGGATAGGATGGTTGAAGATAATTTCTGATGTAATCAAGATCGTATCATAAACATGACGCAAAAGGTAAGTCTAGGCGCAAATGGGCTGTTAGGATTGCGTCAGAAAGGTAGTGTAGAATCGCCAGATTGGAGGGATAACAAGGCCGTTTACAAACCCGTAATATCGAAGCGCTGAGTTAGTAGCATGGTGGGAACTTATAGAGTTAACGTGATATTCTTTTACGATGACAGCCTCTATCATGGCTCGTCACCGTCCAGTGCCGTTTTCTTTCGCAAGTCATTCACGAAACATTCAGTGTCATAAGTACAATATTGCCTTTTGAAAAAAAACAAGCCTCTCCTGTATATTATATATCGAGCGCTATCTTTAGTCGCTGCAGTACTCATTAGGATTTGTTTAAAACAAAAAGGTTAGAAGTTTGATATGTTTTGAAGTATGCGGAGCACACTTACCTTTGAAGCGCTCTTTATCTGAACATCGGGATCGTCTGGAAGATATGCGGTATAAGTTCCTTTTGGAGGATGAAACGCCAATTTCCTCGTAATCTCGTCTGGTACTGGTGGGCACAGCAGGTAACAGCACATTGCGCATCCCTGTGTGAGAAATAACGTCTCCATCGCAGTCGCAGTCACCCAAATGAAAAGACCAAATAAAAACTATTTATTGCGGAAGCGATAAATGTCTAAGGTATTTTTTGCATCTGCTTCTGGAATGAATCTTTTTTTTGGAGGGAGGGCATCATCCCAGTTTTTCGTTCCGTTCCAGCGAGAGTTTCCCAACAGTATGAGAAGAACTAAAATGCGTGCGGACGAAAACCTGGAAGGACACCCTAATTCACGAGGTGATCCACTCATGAGAGTAGAGATATTAGGAATGAAATAAGAACTTCATGGTTTTCTATCAGCTGTTTCCCAACAGTGAGAAAAATGCGAACAGTATGGATCGCTAACGATATTTCACCCTGAGGATCATGTGCCGTTAACGTCTATTCATGGATGTCATTAGTCTTGAGTCACCCCATCGAGAATTTCAGAGGTTCTAACACTCATAGAGGTTAACCCTATTCAAAAAATGCATTAATAATTGGATCCTCCGGATACACAGGCTTCTTACAATGTTTGAATAAACTGCCAGCTTCCAACCATCGGGTTTCCATGAATCAATAAAACTCCCAATACCGCATCCTCCAATTCCACACTTCAATAATCAATGTGGTTCCATTTTTATCAGAAACGTTCTCACTGTTGATGTTTTTCATTTTGTTGCGCTTGATCTAAGTGTGCCTCTATTACAGAGCATGGGTTCGAAATGAGATTTTTGGTGACATTTTGTCATACAATGAGGCCTAATGCCTTTTGCTATCACTCCTAATGATCAATCAAATATAGCCAACTTTCCATTTCCAAAGCTTGAACTTGACCGGAAGCTTCATTTGTCTTCTTGAAATATTACACAGTAAGTACATGTTCACGACGTACGATGAAAAGCGCAGTGACAGGTACAATGTCTACCCTAAGACCTCACAAATCCACAAAAAAAANAAAAAAAACACGAACTCAATGATGCATATCGGTTCAGCCAAAAGCGTGCATCGAAGTGCCGGGAAAGTATTCCGGAAGGCAACTAGGGATAGCCTCCAACAACTAGGCCCTTGTCCATTCAGAAACACCTTGGCTAGCTACCGTGTCTACCCAGTTCTCTAGTCGGAACCTGAAGCTTTACTTCTTGTTACCCATTTGCCGAAAACAGGGACCTTCTAAACCTGAGGGAGCTCCCAATACGGCAGCATTGGATGGACCGCTAGGAAGAGGCTGATAAAATCCCAGGACCGCAACAGGATAACCCGAAGGAAAAGTACTAATATGGCTATCTGTCCTTCCAATGCAGGGACGCTTGCATGAGAAGTCGCTGATATGAAGACGTTGGTCAAGCACGACGTCATCAGTCTAAACCAGACGAGAACGTACTGTCGGCTGCATGCTGATTTTGAGACTTAAAAAGAACTGTTCCTTGAAGTATATGACAGTAGAGGCGTCAGTGGCGTAGATGTCTTTGGCCATGAATATCTATTCGTATGAGAGCTTGACAATCCAGTTAGTTCGACCTATTGCGATGCCGTCTTCGAGATGCTCTGACAGTTTTCGTTGCCTACGCACCAACATCAGGCTAATGAGGAGAGGAGCTGGAAACAGTAAAATGAACCTGGAAGAGCTCATCAAAGAGGACTATACTTTCTTCAAGATCATCGTGGGTGAACTCAACGCCACATTTGCACTGAATCGGCCCACTCAGCCCTCCGCGCTAGATTCCGTTTTTCAGTGCGTAGAGAAAGCTGCGAACTTCAGGTAACTAGGCCCCAAAGCGGTCATTTGGGACCTTTTCGCTTCCCTTCTGAGTTTATGAGAAGATTCCCTCATCGACAACATGGATAAAGAATAAAACCCATTTGCCAAAAATCTTCACGATAGTGTTATAAGAGCAGAGAGTCTTTCAGTAGCCAGAGACGTCTATCTTCAAAGAATTCTAAGCTAATACGCGAGCATGGAATCACGCGAGCTTCAGTCACCCACCAACGAGGGTCCGTACTTGTGAAGCTATGCAGTGAAGCGACAAAGGAAAATCCAAAAGGGAAAAGAGCAGCAGCTATGGCCTAAGCCGCCGAGGTCGGGGAGAGCATGTACAAAACCTGCTGGAGTTTTGCCAAATTTAGGACAACAATCACTTTCCCACGTCTACCTGACGGACAAGATGGATATGTCGTTCCTTCAGTTCACCCCTCCAAAACTCAAAATGCCATCATGTCGATGAAGGTTTGTAGGTGTCCGGTCCGGATAGGATCAAACGAGTACATGTGATGTGATTTCCTCCAGTTATTGCCGAAGCTCTAGGTAGGCTCCTGACGCGGTTTTTCTAATGCGAAATGCGCGCTTCGTGGAAAAGTAGCAAGACTGTGTTGCTGTCAAAGATGGTAATTCAGACGATATCGGCAAATGCCGCCCAATTGGCCTGCTGTCTGTAATCTACAATCTATTCACACACGTCATCCTCAACAGATAGGCAGAATGTTGGGAAGGACGTGCGGGCAAGCAGGGTTTCGGAGAATATTCAGTACATCGATCATATGCGCACTCTCATTAGACTCACTAAAGTATCGCGAGAGTAAAAAGTGCCGCTATGTCTTACGTTCATCGATTTGATACTCTCAAGACAGAAGCGATATCCCAATAATGGGAGACCCGGTCATCCTATTCATTATAAGGATGATACGTGAGCTCTACGACAAATTCACGACCAGGAGTTCATTCTACAAAGGATTCATTTTCAAGGTACTAAGAGGGATACAGGCGATACCATCTCGCCCAAAATTTTCACTGCCGTCTTTGAAAACATCATGCGTCATTTGGGAGCTGGAGACTTAGGACTGAATGTGGCCGGCCGCTATTTAAATCACCTCCTACTTGCTGACGACATCGTGCTTAACATGGAACATCTAGCAAGTAGAACGAATGCTGTCAAATTCGGCAGCGCTTCTGGACTGATCGGCTTGAGAATAAACGTAAATGGATAACGGAGTCATGAGTAACGGATTGGTATCTGATGCTTCTCTTACGCTAAACGGAACGAACATGTTTGAGCGAAGATTGAAAAGTCAGCGTGGAGGAAGATCTAGTCTCGAAGCTGAGCAGAAGCGAACCTGTTGCATGGAAGCAGGAAGCTAGGCACGGTTAACGGGAAAATGGATTCTGAAATTTCTCCATAGCATGAATTTGAGGCCTCCCCCCTGATACCACGTGTGCCGATGCCAGGTCGATAAAAGTCTTGGATAGGACGCAATGAGACGCCACACATTGTATATATAGTCGGCTCTTCGCGCAGCTACAAAGACTGAAATCTTGTCCAAATACCCGATACGTGCAACCCAGATTTTGACTACTTTTGCGGAGCCTGACGTTTCGCGAAGTATGCGGGTTTACACGTTTTCTTCGCCGCCGATGCACTGCTCTACATCAATAGTTCCTTCTTTCAACCTAAAATTGTTACCCCAAAATTGAACTGAACTGTGCCTTTGGAGAAAACGAAGAGAAGCCGTCTCCACGCTCGTCACCCTACACTGCGACCCTCTCTGCTTTAACATAGATCTGGAAATTGAGAGCTTGAGATCCTTTGGATCTTCATACGAACAGGGGGAAGGTTCCAGCGTGAAAAGGATACGAAAATAAGGTTGCTGTGCGAGGACCATCCACTGGACTACTCTGGCAAGCGATAAAAACGGAATGAAAGCTACTGACGCTCGCTCGAAGGAATCCATGGTTGGCGGACGATCGGCGATGGAGATGAGCACCGTTTTGTGATAGTGGGTAGTACCAGGAGAATATGGAATTGGCGGCACGGCATCAATTTCAGTTGTTTTTTACGAAGCGTCAAAGCTTGCATGCGGGCGTTTACGTGCTGCTTTGTATTAACACATTATGCGTTGCATTCACTATTCTATTTATAATTACTACTGGTGCAATGACTTTACGATCATGTAAAAGAGCAACCTGGCGAGTTAAGCGATGCCCTCAAAGCATTCTTGATAGTGTTGTTGACTGTTAATGATAATATTACCAAAAGTTCTTATCATATGACCCTTTCCTTCTCCATAGATACAAACAGTTAGTCAAAGTTCCCTGAGGTTATTGGCGATTGTCTTCACTTTATAGACGAGTTCGGTATTTGTAGATAACGTTTGTGACAAAAGATATTGAAATGAAGAGAAATCGTCGTCGCCTGATGGGTTACAGACACGCAGTGGGGTTTTCGAACGTTCTCCTTTTGTTGATCTAATTTTGATTTGGTCTAAATATGCGGTGTTCCCTATTCGTCAATCTAGTCTACCATTCTACCTCATCGCATGAAACACACAAAGATGTCAAGGCTGCATGGTAAATAAGATAAGGAATAATAACTAGTTGTTTCCCGCTTTCTATGGCTCCTTCGCTGCCCTTAGCGGTTGTTATCATTATTGACACTGATCGTCTGCAATCCCACCACATTGGAGACACTTCCCAGAGTTTTAGATTCCTCTGGAAACACGAGGAGGATAATTTCTCGAATCGCCGCTTATGGGTTCCCTTATCGGTTCCCTGTCTTCCCGTTAATCATAGATTTCCTCGAGCGAACGCCGGAAACGTCTCCAATCGTCCCTGTCGCGAGCCAGAATGGTCAGATGAATCGCTCTTCCTTGAGAGAAACAAGGTACAGCATTTTTTTCAATCAGTGCTTCCGTTAAAAAGTGTGATCACTGTGCTGGCGGCCGTCCTGGTGTTCGTTTGACGATCTGTGAGATAGGGAAACACAATTATTGTCCCTTTAAAAATGCAATGAGTAACCCTGACGGCATGTTCACCTTGCTTTCGTAGAATCCAAGTCTCCTAGACATACATCGAAGCAAGAAGCCGGATGTCCTTTGTCTTCCTCACTGCTTCTTCGATGATCTTGAACGCTTCCCATGCGGCACGTTTTCTTCTGCTCAGCTCTGGAGCTGAGCCGTCCATCATCTTGACTTCCCGACCTGGATACGCGCAGCTAATACATTCCTTTCTCCAGCGTAAGCGGTGCATCAGGAACCAATCTGTTTCCCATGAACATTGTATTCGTCAAGCTCAATAATGTAGTGCCTTTGAACGACCCGTTTTATCGAATAGAAAATATCAAAAAAAATATCAAGTGGTAAAAGCTTCTAGATCATAGCCCAGTGCGTTAGGATTTGATTGGTAGAAGGATCTTGCACTTCGAATTCTGTACTTCAAATTTGTTCTTGTTAGTCTGTTATCAGTTTCTTTCAGAGGGAACCCACGACCCCGTCACATCCTACACCACTTAGTAGTTTGCCAGGGTTTCACTGGTGACACGAAGGGGGTGCAGACCTATTGTTATCAGTCCATGTCATGAATTATCCACGGCCCATTACATCCCACACAACCTGCAAAAGTGCTGAATTTCCACTGTCAATACGAAATGCTACATAGGTTCAGTGGAATCGCGCCTTCTATAGCTAGTAATCAATTCTGGTTGATCAATTCTCAACAATTGAAATCAAGTCTCATGGCCAAACAAAGTACGGTCCCTTCACAAGGTCTTCCTAAAGTACCAAGGCTCAACAGTACCATTCATTCGCCTTTGACTGAAAATGTCAATCTTCTGCTCTCTTTCTTAAAAAAATAGCCGTGAAAAATTCAACTGTTAGACAACCAAAGATGATGCTATGAAGATGGTCTGAGTGATGATAGCACCATTATCAGATGCCTTTATCAATAGACCCTTTTTTTATGGAAATGCAGTCAATCCATTAAAGGTAATGGCCGTTGCATTCGTCGCATCACCAAGTTGTCTTTACACCCATTTTCTTAGTACGGTGAAACGTGAAAACTGTTCACCTTTAACACATCTGTAAAGTATGATCCACGCTTTTCTGAATGAGTTCGTGAGTACACTGATACCTGAACTTTGTCGTTTGCGTTGCTAACCCTCGAGAAACCTTGAACCATCTTGAAAGCAAAATAAAAAGGCCCTTTATGGGCCCCTATAGAAATGTTTCAAAATGAATCTTACATCCAAACGTTCGTGATTAAGCATCAAGATCCAATTAGTAAACTACTCGGCTGAGTGAGGCCGACCAAGCAGCGAAACTGGAGTTTTGCCACTAAACCTCGCTTTATCGTCTCGAAGCAGTGATATAAGATATCAAAAAATCTACAGATAAGACTGAGATTGACCTCAGCGTCATTTTCATTTCCAGGCTGTTGCCTCGTGTTTCGTGCAGAAGAGCTGTGCAGAAGATGAAGAGCAAGCTCGCACGGTTGCATCGGATATCAAATATTGGTTGACGACGTGTTTGTGGAGCAGGGAGCGTAGGCAGCATGTTTCCGGCATGAGCTGCGTTTGCGTTAAGGTTTCAACATTTTCGTCAGAAGGTGATTGAAATGTTCGGTAACTCAGCGACGGCCTGGAACAAGGGTAGCAACTCATGGGCGTGAAGCCGCGCTTCCAGTTTCGTCAGCAGGACCTTTGCATTCGAGAGAACTCTTTCCTTGAAGTCAGTCATCATATGCAGAACTACTGCATGGTTGATATTCTGCTTATGCATTACACCACTAAAAGTACCCGATTTAATAGATAGACGCAGTGGGCCAACGTCCATTCGCTAAAGAATAATGTAGACCAGCTGGTGAGCAGGTAAAGCGCTAGATGATGGAAGGTGTCGTGCCCAGAGGTGCAAAATAGGAGGAACACGGGCACTGCGAGGGATGAGCGGGATGTTGATGGCTTTCTTAATTACGTGAGATCAGGTGAACTACAAAGACCGTAACCTAGCATTTCACGATAAAAAAGTTACTGAGTTCTTGCTTTAGGAATACTCGGCGCCTCCTATGGGTGGTAGAAGGGACCCTCTCGCTCCAAAAATTCCGACGGTCAGGGCATAGTGGAAGCCCTGTTGCTGTCTTGATTCACTTTCCCGCCTCTCGATCGATGTCACGT
Organism: Haemonchus placei; assembly: GCA_900617895.1. NCBI lineage: Eukaryota > Metazoa > Nematoda > Chromadorea > Rhabditida > Trichostrongylidae > Haemonchus > Haemonchus placei. The sequence goes on from UZAF01018912.1 coordinate 11,385, forward strand.
TGGACGAGTGTCGAGACAATACAGATTGCTATTATTCGTGCTAGGACCCACGCACAATCAGCTGATCGCCGAGTATGAGACGACGTTTTTCTCCCATTCTTTTTTCCTCCGTTATTCTTTTTGCAAGTCCTATCCCCTATTTAATCCCCTATTTAATTTTCTACTCCTAGAGGCTGAAAAATATGAGCTACTTTTGCTGTCACTAGGGTTTTTTGTTTACTTATGCTTATAAGTGAATGAATTTTTGCTTACCATAGTCTTTTATTCGTACCAGGACCCACATGTACGCAGTGAGACAACTGTATAGCTCGTTCGAACGCCCCACTCTTCTTCATTTTTCT
>UZAF01018912.1:12669-22940 GCA_900617895.1 Haemonchus placei
CCGATAACGACTGATAAGAGCCCTTACCAACTGGATTTAACTCCTGTGGTATTTACGATGTATTTATGATTACGACCGCTACCCAGGTTTGTAACTGGGTGGAAGATCAAGGTCACTTTATGTTTTGATATCATTTACGTCAAAGCTCATCCGACCGCCAATAGTTTGGGATTCTCAACTAATGATGTACCCGTGGAGGAAAGAAGGTTCAGTGATAACGACATCTGGTAATGGTGGGCATGTGGCGCACGAATTAGCGTGCGTAGCCCAACTGATATTTGCTTAAAGTCTGCAATCTGAACCAACAAAGTATTCTTCTACTCCTTATACATGGGCAGAACCTCTATTCCCTTTACTCAGAACAGCTTCCGAAAGACACTGCATTCCGCAAAGTTAGCGCTTTATCCTCCTCTTTGCTCCAAAATTAAGGTCACCCTTCATCTTCAATTTAATCCCAATCATGCGAGTGCGGATCAAGTGCTACGACCGCGATGCGTGCCCGCTCAGAGGGGGTTGTTGTTTAGGTTGTTCTCGGCACAAACCTCTAGTTGAATGATGCTCACTCTTGAGGAGGATTTCAAATGTATACTGCTCATGCTACGTGCTTTTAATATTATATTTCCGTATTTTTGATTCGTCGCTTGCATATTAAACTGATCGCAAGGCTCCGCTCTACTCAAATTACTCCTCTTCAGTAGAAACTGCTCAGCATTTCTGCTCGCAGAAGTTTCAGATGGAACAGTGGCCTTGAATGGCCACAGTGGCCATTTAATCTGAGATCTATACCGCTATGGGTACTGTCGAAAGTTGTACTGAAATCTGTGTTCCAAATCTGCTGAACTATTATGGGAACAAAGTTACAGGGCTGATTCATCTCTGTGGGACATCACTGTGCCGAACGGGTAATTGAAATGGACAATGTTGCAGGTGCGCAACGGTGGCGCGATGTCAGATGTGGACCTGTAGGCATGACATGAATGTTTGAATTTTGATGCAGAAACTCCTTTTCCTTTTCACGAAATACGACCTGAACGCTTGTAAAACATTTTGAACTCAATACTGACTATCTACAGGACTCACTCACATTTTGCGAGTACTAGAAAGGTAACAAACGAAATTTTATTCGCTCTTCACTCACCGAATAAGGGTTGAGCGCTTTTGGATCAAAGGAGGACTTCTAAACATGTAAACAAAATGGGATTCAGAGGCTATGAGGAAAAAGGTGCTGAATGACTCATTGGATCATAACGCTCTTAAGCATGTAACAGCGAAATATTCTGCCCTAAGGTTTTTGTTCTCTCTTGCATCATATATGTGCACCATACTTATGAGCTTCTCAAATATCACCTTATAATGGTATGTTAGTAAGATTGATATCCACAGCGAGGAGGACAAAGACGAGTGGTGAAAAGCGATCACAATGATCTTCTGCGCTAACCAAATGATAACAGCGACGATGGACCCACGCATTGCGAGAGGAACTTCGCATGTTTGTGGGGATATATGTAGAGGTTATAAAATAAAACGTAGCCCTCAAGTTTGTGATTTGGCCCACGAGCTTCAACTCTATGGCGCTGTTAAAAAAGCCCATAGTGTCCTGTAGCTCGAATTTCAAAATAAGCTGCAGCCGAGAAACAAGTTATGTTTCGTAAAGATTGAGTGTCCTCAATAGAAACTACTAGGAAGTGAGTGGGATCATGAGCTTCCGAATTAGTCTGTTTCCGAAGAACCGTGAAGCCTTATGCAGTTGGAACTATCAGGTGCAAAACGAGTGGATCGATTTGTCAGCCAACGGAGACAAGCGAATAAGTTGAAAGGCTGTTATTATGAAATGAGTAAGCAATATCATTGCACGACAGTTATTTCCACTGAATGAATCCCTCATAGAGGCCAACTCCAGAGCAAGTTGTAATTCGATTCGGGGTTATGAGTAAAGCCCTGGTATCATGACCAACCGCTTCCCCGCGGTTACCTCAAGTAATGTTTTTTGGGGAGTTCTATTGATTATCATATGGGCGCATAAATCGATCAGCTACTGATCCACATTTACTTAGTTAGGCTAATGACAGGCGACAGCGGATATTATAGGTTTTGACGGTGGAGCCTAGCCCTGAGGAAGATAATCACGTCGAAATATTAGGCCGTTAACTTAATCAATTTTTCCATTCCAAGCCCTCGAGCAGCAGAAGGATTCAAACCAAGTTCCACGCTATTTTTTTGTCAGTAAACTTGTATCAGTGCTTCGAAAGTGCCGACAGTAATCCTAGACTGTGAAAACCGTATTCTACCATGAGTGCAGGTAGGTGTCAAAATTTCGAAACAATTTTGAGTACTCAGAGTAGAAAGGAATATGTATACCTACAATGATGCAAGGAAAATTTTATTGGATTATTTTTTCCCAGAGTCCATAAAAGAGGGAGAGCCCGATTGAATGCATCACATTGTAAGGAAATGTAAATGTGGCTCATTTCTTGCTATTAGATTACGACCGCTAGCAAGCGAGATGTGCGACCAATGATGGAGCACGGTTTCGTTTCGTTTCGTTTTACGACAAAACATATCCGACCGCTAATAATCTGGGAATCCCGACTGATGATGTATTCAAAGAAAGGAATTTCCATTGGTAACTACATACATCTGACAATGGTATTATTAATACTAATGGATAAACAAGAAATGACTTTCGTATACCATTATGATTCTTCTGTATATCACTGAGTGTATCTTTTGGCTTGTGGGTGCTTGGGTGCTTAACCAGAATTTCATAACTCCTGTTCCCGCGGACCTAGAGCGACCAAACCTAGAAGGGATACGGGCGGCAGTATGGAAACACTGTTAGTAAGTGATGGGAAATGATAACAGTTGAGGGAGCGATAAGAGGCCATGGAAGGTGATAAGTGCAGGATGCGTTACCTCGCGTTCGTGTTAAGGTGGAGCCTTGGCATTTTAGTAGGAGGTGGTATCTATGTGAAGGAACCGTAGATGATTGGTGGCAAGGGCTGGTAACAATTGATAAGGAGCGGTAAAGAGCTACAAGTCGAGAGTCACTGCACCTGTAACGCCCTTCGTGTTAATAATATACTAGTGGAGCCATGGCATTTTAGTAGGAGGTGGTATCTATATGTGGAGGTACCGTAGATGATTGGTGGCAAGGGCTGGTAACAATGGATAAGGAGCGATAAAGAGCTACAAGTCGAGAGTCACTGGACCTGTAACGCCCATCGTGTTAATACTAGTGGAGCCTTGGCAGTTTAATAGGTGATGTAGGGTGTGACGACATCCTAGGTATGAGGTGACAGGAGCTGATAACACTTGATAAGAGTTGATAAGGTTCATTAGAGCGGGAGCCACTTATCAATTCTATCCTAAGGCCTTTGGTATCCACGATCTAGCTTTGACTCCTTGATATGTTTCATACAATAGGATGGATAAGTGCAGTGCTAACACCACATCGTAAAGAGATGATTATGTGGTTCATTCCCCGCTATTAAATTACGAGTGCTTCCAGTAAGGTTTTTGACTCGATTTAGGATCACGATTTCCTTTCATTTCTATGTCACCTGCGACAAAACTTATCCGACCACCAATAATATGGATTATGCAACTAATCCTACATTGTTTCCTGGTAGTGTTCTTGCATTGGTTCCCGACCTGTAATAGGTGATCAATTTTTTGATGAAGTAGAACAGAAAGAGACTTTTGATCATATAAAGACCTTTTACATTCTAAATACCACTTGCACTGTTAGTTCGATGTCAAACCGAAAGCATCATTTGCTGTGAAGAAGGACTTACGGGTTAGTCGATTATTACAACTGCCATAAGGAGGAGAGAAGCCCTGTGTTAGCCGCGCCATCCGACTGGTAAAAAAGTAAAGGGTGAGGTTAGTTTTAGACATACGATCAAGAGGCAGATCAAGCACAATACATAAGGACCATGTGAGTGTCAAAACAAAGCCAAGATGTGCCAAAACACCATATGATTCTCAAGAGGACTGGAAGCCTCCAAATTATGTTGTACATGATGGTGAAAAGCATCCGCGAGCATTTCAGCTGAAACTAGGATTTGCATGAGGTCGTGTATGTCAAAGTGGCATGAGGGAGAATGGGTGAGCAGTCATGAACTAGTTTCGTGCAAAAAAACCCTTATGCATTCACGCATATCGACCCGGACTCTACCAAGCGCAATTGCGACCCCATCGGATTCTAGCGCCATAGTCCAAAGTAAGATAACTACGAGCAATGTCTAGCAAGAGCGCTCATGAAGCGTCGTGGCAGCGGCTTCAGAACATCCTAGCATTTTCGTTCCGCGCTCCCTGCACACGCTGTGTCTACGGAAGAGAGTGTCTACAGCCCCCATTCTACAGAACCTTTCAAGGAAATAAGTTCGCTCCTCACTGGTGCTCATTCCTCTGTAGTAAGACGTTTGTGAGCACAAACAATAGAAGGAAAACGTTACTTCGAAGAGCTAAAATTGCAAAATATTCTGAATGGCTTGCATTGCTGATCAAAAGAATGGCATTGGAATGGTCTAATGTTAGAATCTTAGGATGGGACTGCTTGGTGTCACTGGATGAGGAGGATCTTAGGATTCCTGTCTGTCCTTTTCTCTGTCCTGCGGTACGGATGTGAAAACGAAGTTTATGTGCTGTAAGTTTATCTTTTTCGCTAGTTCGCACTCTAAAAATAGAGAATGAAAACTTTCGAATGTAGCTTCCAAATTGTGTAAGTCGTAATACAATAAATATGTATTCCACAAACCCGTCACGTGATGAAAGAATTGAACATGATTATAAACAAAAAATGAGAGTAGTAGACAAAAAGGTTGTGAAAGACAAAACAATTTCGTGTAAAAATTCTAGGTGACATGTGTTGCGTAAAAGTTCGAAGGTAAGTAATTAGGACAAACTCGAATGCATTGAATCGAAGTTGAAGGAATTTAGAGCTGCGTTAGAGTTATCGCTGGGCACGTCTTTTGGGTCGAACCGACGATGTGCGAGTGGTACTTTTGAAGAAGTGGCTCGATAAATTGAGCTTTGGCTGTTTCCCATGCACTGAAAATCTTGCTCATAAAAGCATTCACTGAATTTGAAGTACTTTTCGGTTTTGAAAATATTTTCGCAGTCACACCCTTTTCATACTGTATAATTGATAGGAGTACCAATAAATAAGGAATGAGTTCCATTACTTTTTGAACCAGGGATTAATGTAAAACATCATGGATAACGGTGAAAATCTCCTAATCTCTCGTTCTTGTACCATCCCAAAGGACTTCCTAGCTTAACTCCACTCCCCTAAGTTTTTATTAGAGACCAAGCGGACCCACTGTAAGCGGGTCCGCGGTTTATCTAGAACCACGGCACGTTGCTCAATCGCATTAAGTTACTACTCTTTCTATTCTTATTACCCTCCACACTATCCCCCTAAACCACCCTCACATTTCACAAGAAGCGAGCCGATTAATACAACAATGCGGGAACGACTGGAATCGCTGCTTGGAGATAGATGCTGCTTGAGACTTGAATTCTCCAAATTCTGCAGTATTTTCCAGCTACCACACATGGATATTAAATTACTGAGGTCCCACGTTCCTCTTCCTTTTTCTTGTTAGGGGGTACACATGTAACCCCGCGCGAAATATAAGGAATCGGTCAGAGGGTGGCTAGCTGGCCGCCGAACTATCAGATTCGACAGGTACTGGATTTTTTGTTTACTTCGACTTGATTTTAATTCGTTTTAGTAGTTGTGTCCTTCACCACAATCTTTAAAATGAAGTACCAGTGTAATCCATTCTGACTAGAAGGACCCAAAACAAATAATTTTCTCCCGCTCAAAGCCTTTTTTGAAGAGTCCGACCATCGAGCCAACTGCCCTCTCTGCTGTTGAGGAATCCAATCAGTATTCGGTCTGGTTCTGTTCAGATATAGTACATCAAAAATTTTGAGCAAAATCGTCTCACCCAGCGGGATGCCTCTGGTCATGTCAAAGGTGGCTGTAGAATAGTGGACTCCTCGGTGAGAAGTTGATGTACAGCAAACATCCCTCTATGTATATTGAAAGAAATATCGAAAAGTTGATTAATGAGTTACTGCAAACGTCCATAATAGATCTGCTTCAGGACCTCTTGACGCTTGCTCTTGTGACTCTCCTTTAGTCGAGCACTTGTCAAGCCTTTGGGGATGGCTCAATCAAATAATCAATAAAATAGATTGAATACATTGCTGGAAAATAATTGCTAAGATTTTCTACGTGTTTCCTTATATGCCAAGATCACTGAGCTGGTTTCTCGCAAAGTGGATACCTTGAACTCCGAAAGGTAGCGCGTTTACACCAGATCCGGGGATTTGATAACGACATGCGGGAGATACTTCAGATGTTTCGGTCAACTCTGAATGCTGTGAGATTCTTCGTGACGAGAAATAAAGGACTGACTGGGAAAGCTGAAAAACCGTCATAACTCTGCAATGACTTATTGCAGCGCGGTAAGCGAACATGGGAAAGAATTCAGATTAGAATTCCAACGGGACCTGCTCTAGGGCCCTCGGACTGTAGTGACTGTCATAATGACGGTGATGGCACGTCATTCCGGCCTGTGAGATGGCTAATCTCTTTCGGAGGTCATCGATGTTCTTACCATCCCTTGCCGTTTCAGCTATAAGTGTTAATACCAAAGAACCCTCTTGGTGATATGAAATGTCTTTGTTGTACACACTTTTGACGAGTCGGTTGTATCCGATATTGTCGAAAGCGGACTAATTCCATGGGCTAGCTAGGGAGTGATCCAAATCTCGATAACTTCGCCCAAAATCAAAACCCAAATGTGGGAGCTTCTTCGTCTTGCACACGGCTTATAACACTTTCTTTGTTCAAAACCCATGCATTCACTAAAGAATCTCATTTCTTTTCTTTGATTTGAGTGGCACTTGATCAATAAAAGGCAGAAGATTGTAGAAAGCTCTGTTTCAAAGAGAACGCACTAGCCAAAAGAACAGTTAAGGTTAGACTTGAGAACAACATGTCAACATTCAAGTAAATCTTCACCACATCAAAGTTTGCTTTCAATCGAGAAAAATTTCAAAGGAATTCCATTGGATTAATGAAGTGGTTCTTTGTTTTTAAATGCCTTCATACGACTCGGTGGAGTGCGGCTCAAACATGCTTCGATGGATCTCGATCAATTTAACGCTATATTTGATTCGAGGGAGAGAACAAAAAACGAGTATTTCTAATTTTGAGGTTTAGAACATCAAAATCTAAAGAATTCTTTCGAGTAGCTCATTATTTCGCCAAAAACACGATGATTTCTAAACAGAGCCAAACAGTCCCTCCCCATTATCTATTCGCTAAAGCTATTAAAGTGTTTGGAAAGTTTTATCAAAGTTTTGCTTCTCAACTTCGAAAGCATGTTGCTCGCGAATGCGCTGAAGAAGGATTTTAGATTTGATAGCAAGGAAAAGGGCATTGTTGATAGATCAATACTACAGCTGATCGGTACTCGACGTGGTCGTTCGAAGTAGGTGATCGTAGACGGGAGGATGTGCCACGATACGATAACCAGAGCCTTCTCCCTCTCCACACAGAACTGATCGCTTCCACACTCAGGATTGGAATGAGATATGGTGACTGATTGGCAGCAGTGATCCTCCCTTTCCACCTACCATCAATGGCACGATCGCTTCCTCCGAGAAGAGATTTGTTTTCGCCGAAATTTGCCGTAGCGAACGTCCACTGTCCTCGAATACGTCTGTTCTGTCCCCTCGCCAGAGCAATCCTATTCAAAGTGACAAGATTTGGAAGAGACGATTTCTACTCTCCAATCTATCATCCATGACATTCTACCCAAGAGTCACTTTCAAAACAGGACTCTTTGCACATCCTTGACCGACCAGGGGTGTCGAGTGTGAGTCAACGATTATAGGAAGCTGCTCGACTGTAAGTAAATGACAGCATCAACCGACTTCATCATTGCTCATGATAAAAAGTGGATGTAATGTGAAAATCCACACAGGAAATGGCAATGCCTAACAGCTGACTGAAGGCCACAGCCCGCTATGAAGCGAGGCGCTCACGCTGAGTACGACGTGAGTTCATCCTTTCTCTGCTCAGCCGGGTGTTTTACTATAAGATCCTACCAGAGCGCCCTGGGGTAAACGCAGGAGCATTCCGTTACCTACTGAGAAAGATGGTGTTTTCAAATTCCATTTTACACCGACTAGAGGGAAGTTTTCGACTGTGATGGATAGTGCTTGACCACCCCACGTTAGGACGTCGATGGATTAGCCGGAAAGACTTAGCATAACCTGGCTCTCCCGATCTCCACATAGTAATCTGACCTTAGTCCATATGACCGTCATACCGTCAGTAGCGCAGACCTGCTCTGCAGGAAAAAAATCTGCTAATTGTCGAGAAGTGACGTAGGTAGATGAATGAATTACGCCATGTCTCTTTTCATACTATAGGAATGCAATGCCCAGTCCGGTTGAGGGAGAGACATTGTGGCTAAAAGGGCCAAGGCTAAGGCTTGATCACTAAACTAAGCTCATTGCAGTAGTTATTTCGTGTTTAAAAAACCAACTAAACTTTCTCAAAACGCTCCGGACACCCTTATATTAGGTTGGCAAATAAGTCCTGCGACAAAATGGAGACCTTTTTTGAATCATTTCTAAATTTTTTCATACCAATCAATTTTCAGAAAAGTATTTAATGAAGAAGTCAACAACCTTCTTTTATCCTTCGAGCCAATCACTGATGCCATCTCTTCACGAGTGAGGGAGCTGTACTCAAAGAATTAATTGACTGCCGTTTTTGGATCACATTAAGTTGCGAATTTCTTTTCCACAGCGGGATGCCCAAAAAGGGGGAGCACATGGTAGTTAAAAGGTGCAACGCTACGGGAGTACGAGTAACCTGGAACCAGGCGGGACCGGTGAACTGTTGACGTCGATCTAAAGCGAATTTTCGACGTGCGTTGTCCCTCTGTAGGGACCTGATTTACGGTTTGATCGCCCTTCTCTAACCCCGTTGGCCAAATAAAGGGGATCATAGGGGCAAGCGATAGCTGTGTCCATGCANCCATGCAGTCTGCATTTAGCAACTCATAGTGGATAGATTCCTTCAACCTCCATTAAATTAAGGGACGATGCTTGCGTTACTCCGGAGGCTAGTATCTCCTGCAGTGAAGCGATTCAACCGATTGTTGACCATCGATCGGTGAGCAGTGCTAGCATCGAACAGATTGCTGATATTTCCATCCGCTACACCCTCGTTTTTTCCTTGGCGTGCTCAGTAGAAGGTGATGGTAGGAATCGGGTGTTGTCCATTCATTGACCGTAATGCTGCGAAAACCCACACGCGTGCCCTTATTTGCTCATGTGTTGCTCCTTGCAATGATGTTAAAATGGTGAGAGATTGACTAGGCGACCCCGAGAGAAGCACAATTTTTCCCTGCTCTACGAAATAGTTTCCCGATGCGCAAGCACGCATCTATATGCAAGGGTGCCTCTGAAGAAAATCATAGCCTTGAATCAGATAAAAACCCTTCCCAATCCTGTCCGGCAACAGTAGCGCCTTCACATGAAAAGATTCTCTCTCACATTGAAAGATTCTCTTCAGAAAAGGCAGCATGAAAACTGCACATTAAACTTGTCTTCAAGTTACAGTGACAGATGGGAAACTGAAAAAAAAGGCAAAAAGTGAAACAAACGCAAAAGTAGGACGAATAAAGTGGGCAAGAGGAATTGGCGCAACGACTCTTACCGCTCTCTTGATCCGATAATGTCTTTGTGAGCTTCTACCTCCTCCTCAATGCTATTGTATCGGGTATCTGAGATCAATTTTAGAGAGATTGCCATTGCCTCTGAAAACATTGGGTATATGAATTATGGCGGAGTGTCAGGACAGTGCTGATCTGGAACTTTTCTGGTTTTAAAAATGAACGTCGATGCAGAACAACACGAATGCTTACGTCACTAGTTTCCGAAGCATTGCACTGCCTAAATTATGCATGGGGCCTCAATGGAACAGGCCCCTGCAAGACTTGAAGTATGGTTGAAGGCATAGTTTATCCTTATTACTATATATAAACCACAAATGTCTATTTGTCTGTATGTTTGTATGTCTGTTTCACTGTAACTATCTTATACGGCGTCGTTTGGAAATCAAGTTGAACAGCTCGGACAGGTTGGAACAAGTGGGGATGGACAAGTGGGGAATGACCCAAACTCCTTGGGTACACGTGATCTAAGCTAGGCCCCGCCCACTAGGGGAGGGGCTT
>UZAF01018913.1:0-17243 GCA_900617895.1 Haemonchus placei
TGAAGTAAACCGCTTAGGTGTGATGGGTTCTCTTGTCAGGCGAAAGTTCAAATGAAAAAGTCGATTAGCACATTATTCAATGGGAGCATACAATAATTCCGACCGATGGTACTAGCAAACTGGATAATTGTCCCGTATATCTCTGTCACATTTACTGGAACCCTAAAGTGAGCCAGATGAACTGGTTGTAGAGTGGCACAATTTTAAAACAGTTTTTCGATTAAGGTGTAAGTGGGGTAGTTGAGATACCGTTACCACATGCACAAAACTTCCGGAATGAAGTTCTGGATCGATTCCTGTCTAGTAAGCCAGTCAAGTCCCTGAATCCTCATCGGGTCGCTCAGTTGGAACCAAACTTGTCTGGTAGGATACGTGCTCTGAGAAAAATGTCGGCTGGCCACTCAATCCATTGTACGGACCAAAGACGCCTTCGCGGACGCTCCCTACAGTGCCGATCCACAGACCATGCATATGATAGTGCGCCTCTTGCCACTACACCTCTTCTACCCTCATGAAAGTTGTGTATTGCTCATATTTCTCCCATTTTTTATTTTTTTACACTCATACATATATTTCTGGAATGCCACATCGGCTCATTTATTCTTTTTTTTACTCGTTCGTTCTTAACTGTTTTTTACATTATTTTTGGTTTTTTACTTATAAGGCCATGTAATAATGTATAATAATCTAACTTTTACTTATTTTTTTAAGCTCGACTTTGCAATAATTATTTATTTCCCGTTGAGAATATTTAGAATTCGGTTCGATACTGTTCCACGAATGGGTTACGTTCTGTTGAAAGTTATTGGAAAAAGATGACGTAACCGTTATTCAACGTCTGTCTGCTCTGATAACCGAGTTTTTCCTTCGAAACCTTTCTACTCGGTCACACCATTGGGAACAGCGATTCAGAGGAAATATTGCAGTGAGCGCAGCCGGTTGGGACTCATCCTGATCGCTAAGTTTTGGGAGTCGCCCATTTCCGAGCTGCTCCCATATCGTTTCTTATAATCATTTGATACGGCTCGGCCTCGTTACCGTACTGTTGATAGTCACGTCTTCAGGAACTTTGAATGGCTTTGCTTCTCCTCACATACGTTTATTTATGTTTTTTNTTTTTTCAGGTGATGTATATAGGGATTATCAGTTTGTTGGCACTTGTCTTCATCACACACTCTCTACCTGAAAGGCCGAGTTTTCCTACAGTGAGTTAGTTTCTGAATCTCAAATAATAGGGTATCTCTGAAAGTTATTCAAGCGCCGAACCTTTTTTATACGTTAAACGACCTGTATGACTTAGTATGTGACAATTACGCGCGTACACGCGAAGCGGTTAGACTGGCAGCTGAGTTGTAATAAGTCCTCTATTACCGTGGACATGTGGGATGCACTTTCTTCCCTTTAGCTAATATTCCACCGTGTATTCGGCTAAGAATCAGATTTGTTAATCTGTAATAGAGCTCTCGCTTGCGTTGCGGTCGACTTTACGGTCATACGCTAACTGTGAACTTGACTTAGAGTACAAAGCGCCCCTTTCTGACCATAAACGCATTTTCAGTCGGCTTGTGGCGTGTGCCTGCGACCTCCGACCTTCATTTAAGCAGAAGCATGTACGTCATGTCGCTACAATCGCCCAACAAATTGTCAGCAAACTTTAAAAAATGTTTATTTGACGTAATTTTACGAGACACGATGCGATTTTCCATCAGAGCGCCATTAACTCGGGCGCAGCTCTTTTTCTGCTCTGTTCCAGTGCAGCTAACCCAAATACTGTGACAGCTTTTTAGTGTAGACCTCTTTTTTGGTATATGAGCATCCAAACTAGACCTGAGATATAAAAAGTTGTGCACTTCAATTCTTTACTTTTTCCTTTCTGTAATTACCCATAAGCAATTGTATTGTATCGTTTCAGGAAGAGCTCTGTGACCTTTACCGAGAAAAATGCGAAACGAAACTGAAAAAGCTCAACTGTAAAGCGCGGGCATTAGAATGTCTCGACTACGCGAATAATGGCTTGAGAATTACCTGGAACTTCTGTAAGTGCAATACATTTCCAAAAAACTTCGTATAATATCATTAGCAACGTGACTCCATAGATAGAAAACCATAGGACCAGTAGCGATCAATAATTCTCTCTAATGGTAAGAAGAGAGGTTTAATGTAGGGACGTGCCATGCTTTCACGCTTCATTTTAAACTGTGGAGGCTTTGACTACAAAATTAAGATGTCTCGGTTATTTTGATCGTGTTCCTCTATGGAGAACCCGAACATGCTGACTAAGCCCCTTTATTTCGGTGTTGGCTTATCTCCGCGTTAAATTTCCCCATTTTACTAAGCTTTTTTCCGCTGGCAACTCAGCCTTCTTTTCGCTCGCATCAGCGAAAAGTCCTCTCATAAACATCTCAAGATTGTTCAGCAAGCCTTAAAAATGCTGCCAGTGCTGACTCTATTAGCGCCTTCAGATCATCACCACTATGGAGGGTGCTGGTGGAGTCAGCACTAGTTTTGAAGTTGTTTTTGAGTGTAGTAATGTATCAGATTCTACTCGACTTCATACTGCCTTCTTTCGTCCATTTCATCACTTTCTTTGGAGGTCAAAAGCGTCGTATTCTGACCATATTTGCAGTTTTCACCACAGGTTTTGAACAGAAATCGTGCTCATATCGCAATCCAATTGTCTGCACCTATACTTCATCCTTCTCGTCTCCAATTATGGGAGAGGACGAGGTTTTGACTTGCACGCAGTTTGTGATTCAAACACCGGATTCGATTCCGCTTATGTTCAGTCACCCTCCGACGGTGGTTGTTTGGTCTGAATCAGATGGAAGCTATCTGCCAAAATGGAGCATCGGCAAGTGTAGGGCGTTGTGGGGACTCGGTAGGCATCTAGACGTTGCTCCTAAGTGGTAGTTGAGGTCATGGTGTATCTTGGAAGAAACTGGTCAACGCCAGACAGTTTGCTCTTTTTGTTTTTCATAGGTGATCAATGTTCTCGAGCCGTAACCTCTTAAAGACCAATTGTAAGAGTGAAACCGATTCACCCATCGATGCTCGTTTGATGAGGGCGCTGCTTTTTGTCATTTTGAAATTTACTGGTAAGAATTCTTCGAAATTACTCAACTTTATTGGAGTATTGTGTAACCGGTAAACATCGATGACGCTTTTATGAAGAAGCAGTAACAAAAACCTGTCACGCCGTTCACTGTGTCCTTCACGCGTGTATGCGGCAATTGCCTTTTTTGGACCGGCTTTATTTTTGGGTTCGTTTCACTTAAATGTGAAACAGNTCTTCATTCTCGTCAACATCTGTCGTTCAAAAGAATTCTTGTCGCTTTTTATGTGATTTTCACGAATGCGTAAGCGACAGGAATGATGATGTTATCGAATGTAACGATTACTGTGGAGAGACGAATTCCTTTTGACAACTATGAAAAGCAACAACTGTTCTCATTGATAGTTGAAAACTCCAAGCTGAGCGGGGTGCGCTGGCTGAGTGTACAATGAGTACCATAGCATCCGGCAAGTACAGATGTGACTAAAAGTCCCGGTAGAGTTCATCTGTTATGCCTGGAATGAACAGAAGGATTTTTTGCTTGCTAACAGCATAAAGCGACTGGATCTTACCATTAAATAGTCGTCTTGCTGCGCGGCATGCAGTCGGGGATTCCTAACCCACCGCCTTGCCTTCACTCCGGGTAATGCTGATGATAGGCATTACCCAATGTGAAATCAAAACGGGTAGCTAGGAATCTATCGCCAATTTCGACAAACACACTCCACAACAATGGAATTGGAATCGTATTCAGCATGAATAATGAAGAAGTACAAAGGAAGGTCGGTGGTAGGTCACTTGAAGGATACGCTATGCTTTTAGTTCACCCATTCTCGCAGTTCATTTTCTCGCACACGTAGTTCGTCACTGCAGGAGCTCAGCGGTTGTTTAAAAAAGGTTCGATTTGGCCATAAATTCAGTCTAAATGGATTCCTTCACCAGAGCGGTTATGAGTGGGGCTCCCAGCCCCACATGCCTTATTGTTAGTCTCTTGCGCTTTATAGGTTTTTCAGTCTATTAGGCTCTTATGAACGTCTTGAAGAGATTATGAGGTTACAGGTTCCCTGCCCTTTAACAGCGATCAGACCTGTTTATGTTGGGCTTTTCTGCCTTTCCCTACAAGTTATTTGTCGTTTAATTAATGATAATTTGCTCGAATAGGTACCAGTGACATCTCTTTTCGTCTCTGTGGCGAACCGTACTACGGTAGGCCCTTATCGCTTGTGGGACACGGGGCATATGTGTATCTCCTTTCGTTCAAAACTTTCGTGAAGAAGTCTGACCATCGTGATGGCGGTCGTCCTGGTGTTCGTTCGAAGTCCCGAGGGATCCGCTCAGCAACCGCCCGGGTCCAACGGTCATCGCGAAATCGCATAACATGTCCGGCTCACCTATTCTTTAATCTCTCGGCTTAAGCAACGGCGTCCCTGATCTTCGTTCGCTGACGGGGTTTACACCTGATTGCCCTCTGCACTTAGATGATCAGGAGAATACGGGCATAGTTTCCAGAAGGCGTGAAATGATGCTGTCTGCATCATTTAACTTCTATGGTGCATCCAATTCTTAGATATTGTCTAATGATAAGATTGTTCAGGATGCAAACAGTATATTTATCTTATTTAGGCAACTTCTTGAATAACGACAATGTGACGGTCTGCCGGGAACGTGCCATCACTGACTACGAAATCATCAAGGGGGCCATTATGAACGACACCTTCAAATATGATTTCGCTGATTGAGGAATTAGTTCCTGTATATACTGCTTGAATATATTTTATGAAATTGTTGATGCGCTAAGTTTTATATAGCTACAAGTTTGTTCCTTACTCCTGGATGGAATTAGTAATGACAGTTGGCGTGCGGTCGCGTTGCGTTTGATGAGTTCATTTGCTTTTTTGTAGATTGAATTTATGTACCAATTTATAATAGTTGTGCAAGACCACTTGAGCTATTTCNGAAATAGCTCAAGTGGTCTTGCACAACTATTATAAATTGGTACATAAATTCAATCTACAAAAAAGAACTGTCATGGAACTGTCATGCGTGACGGCCTTAATGTTAGGTGGTCCTGTCACGACCACCGGTACTGCAGAGGTGGCTCTGCCTTTCTGTAAGTGATCGGTGGGGAACATTTTCCATTAAATCGAGAGGCTACTTGTTCCGCTTGACGAGTCAGGAATAATTGAATTTGCCGCACGCGGTGACATTCAGCGCGGCAACCGCTATGGCATCTCCTGACCCATAGCTACCAAAAGCAAAATGAATGGCCAAAAACCACACGAGAAAACGGGTAGAGCGTCGGCAAAGTGCTGTTTAGCTCCCAAGCTGTTGACCAAATTACCAGCACCAAGTTGTTAGTAACAGTAACTGCCACCGTTTCACATTCCCATTATTACATCCCCGTTAAATTAACACCCAAACGACGAGAGCATTATGGACAGATAGTTGACAAAACAACAGAGCTCGTTATTATTGTGCAGTAACGCGACCGTATACCACATCACAAGCTCATTCTACACATTATGGAGGTCCTAGACGCTAGTTCAGATTCTGATTGGAGAAATTTCATTGAAATGGTGCTTTTGCGAAGATAGTAAACGTTTATTACATAAAAACCTCCAAAAACACGTAGTTCATTGAGGGATAAAAAAGAAAAGGAAAAGCCACTACATGCGATCGAGATAAGCATTACACAACTCTGAATTAATATTCAATACTAGCTCACACACATTCTTGTTCCCTATAAAAATGACTTTACACTGGTTCTTTCGATTTAGTATCTAGTAATCTTCGCGATTGTAAATTTCGATAATTATAGGAGGAGAAGAATGAAAATGACACTTTACGAAAACAAAGTATAGCAATAAGTCTATCACTAAATGAATATCATTAGAATTTTTTTATGCAAAAGCTAGATATGCCAAAGTTGTACAGCTATTCAACAGAATCTATTACCAACCAGAAACATAAAGGAAGCATAGCAAAACTCGCAAAACTAGACAATATTTTGGGTTTTCTTTTGTTAAAATATTCAAAATGGTATCATCGGCCTCAGCAGACTAGGTTTCTGTTGTTGTAAATAAACAAAGCCGAAAAGGACCATTCATAAAAAAGGACTGTTGTAGGAGATAGTTAAACGCCTGAACACCCTATACACTGGGAAACCTTTGCCTTTTCCCACATAAGCAAAGGCAGACATTTTTTGGGAGAGGACCATGAAAACTAAGTTACCCACTAGACGTAAGTATATGAGTAAAAGCATGAGCAATAGCATGCTATACAGTGTGCAGGCAGAAACAAAGGGCTGTCTACCGACCACCCTTGGTCAAAATTCCAAGGTAAAACCATTTCTTGAACAAGCACCTAGCCTTTCTCCCCAAGATTCAGTCGAAAGTATTATAAAGAGAATCTCCAATCTAGACTACAATCGATGAGAATGTAGAAAACCCCAATCCCTAACCTGATCCCTATAAATGATTCAAACGCAGCACTCACATATATTACCCATTTTGTACTGAACTGAGGCCTTTGATCCATGCTGACTGCATTAGACACTATCTTCTTACAGAAAATAAGCCGTATAAAATCATTCCAAGTTATAGGCCAAAGTATCAAGACCTTGAAGAGAAATTACCGGAAGCAGTTAATCTTCAAAGACATGAAATAAATTTGGCAAGCATATATTTCTCATAAGAAGCATGGAATTTAAATCTGCACAACTAGTGTAAATTCAGAAGCAACTGAAAATGTAAAACGTTTTACTTGTAACATTATCCGTGTAGCGCACCCGCTCACTCCAATTTCTGTTTGCCACGCCCTGGCGTTGCTGATTTCACAACGAAAATCTGCACAAAAAGCATTGATTGTCGAGCAACTTGAGGGTCCATTTTTGATGTATCCATTGTACAATGTAATGATGCGAACTCTGAAATGAGTTGATTGTATTAAGGATTACATGAAATGAACGACTTGGAACTGATTAAGCGATTAATCTGGTTATATGGGGAATATAAAAGTTATAATAAAGTTCAGTACCACAGCAAACAACTAAAATCCAGGCAAAAATTACACATAAAGACAATAAACCTATCCACTGTTACAGTAAGGAGTGAAAGAAGAAACGAAGAAAGCAAATGATCATAATATCAACTAACCTATGCCTTTTAACACCGAACTTTTACAAGGTATTCGCCATGCGTACAAATATCCATTATGTACTTCTCGGAAAACTGGCACTGTCGAGTAGACTTTGGAAAGCAATTGATCAGCAGTCACGCACAGTCTGCAATGAGTACTTACTCTTCTTACTTCGTTGATTTTTTGACTTTTCAATTAATCTATTAGACGCACTAAGCTGATTCAACAAACAATTCAGGCTACTATTGGACAAGAGAGATCATCTCTAGACAATGTTACATGTCCACTTACAAGGAGAAATAAGAGGTGATGGGGGTGAGGGAGGCAGGCCCAGCCTACTGAGGCAACCTGATAAACTTCCTATTTGTCTTTTGCTTCACGTGAAGAAAGTTAAACGGGGGACTTTCAACAAATAAAATGTAGTTCCTCAACGATGATAAACAAAATCGAACAACATTAATTTCCAGGAACTAGAATACTAACGTTGGCGCCTTCATCAGAGATAAAGCCTGTTTGTATGGCTCATATGACGCTTCGAACATTTCCATTCGAACAATGTGTGGATATGCAGCTGGCATCAAAGCATCTTGAGGTGTAAACGCTACTGGTAGCATGAAAACAACCTTAAATAATGGAAAATTTGAAATGTTCATTCACAGCGTTCTAAGTTTGAAAGCAATTGCTCACCAAATTATCGCCTTCAGTAACTTCACCGATCACATCAGGTCTCAGACCGATCAACAATCTTCTCTTAAAGAAAAACAAAATAAAATAAAGTATAAACTCGACGCAATCCGTAAGAATTCTTTCAAGAAATAAAAATAATTACAGGATCGCTCGATGGGTCTATTCCGCCGTCCGCTCCACCAGGTGGTAGAAAACGAATGGAATGTAGAGAGCTTGCAGCATTACCAAGCTGTAGCTTGCCTGAATTTTTACATAGATATTCCGACTTTCATTCAGCAAACTTCGCCAAGGCTTGGATACAATGAAGACAAACCTGCGCAGATCGCTTTCAGCCAAGTAACCATGATCCGTTCGAGAGCTTTCATTCGTGTTTGCAAAAAAGTACATACCTGCGACAATAAAATAGTAACGAAAACGTGACCGACAAGTTTTTGATGTTATAATGGATGCAAGGAAACCACAGTGAATGTACAATTGCCCTTTCCAACGTTGAAAATCACACACGAACAAGCCCTCAACAAAAATTCCTATAGGAAAGCGAGGTTGCGACTAAAACATAACCGCGTAAAAACAAAATTGTCACACCATCTATGTAACTATCAAATACAACATAGAAAATCATTCAACCAGGTGACTTTCTCCATCCATTTTCCACCTCCACATGAGAGCCCTTTCATTCAGGTACACAAAAAAAGCCTCCTGCCCCCTCCCCCTTCCGGGATGTGAAATGAAGGTTTCCAACCCTTGACCGTTAGATATGCAACACAGATTCGATGGTGTAACAGACGAAGTAAGTTAGAACAAGGCGATCAACTTTTCGCGTGGCCACACCATTTCCAGAACACCATAAAAAAGCATTAATTCAATGAACGGAGGCAAATCGATTACCTTTATGAAAGTATCGCTCTTGAGTTACCGCAATTGAATACACGGCACAATGANAGAAAATTTACAAAATGCAAAGTGTTTGGGTTATTTGAAAACTCCAAACCTCGCCGTTGTCGACATTAAACAGTTCAGATGGCACTTTCGGTAGAGACGGTTCCACTATAGACATGTCAGAGCCATACCACATGAATTGTCGAACCTGGCAAAATTCTCATAAAATAACAATGATACTATATGATCAGGGGTGATAACATTATTAAAGGGCAAAATGAACAATTGGCATTACAGTACACAAGAATTGGGGCACAGATACTAATTACGAATAGTAAATAGAAATAGAAGCAGGTCGGACTGTTACAAGCAGTAACAAGCGCTTTTTTCACTGAAAATTACTACAATGTAACCGTTGGCGTGAAAAAAAGAGCATGATATAAATCCTTAGAACAGAGGTAAACGAGACTTTCATGAAGTGATTGGTTGATTACGACAGGGTTACCAAAGTTAACACCTTATGAGAAACAATTACCCACCATGAGCACATTGTTCCGCTCTACGAGGTAGTGTATGGGAGCCTGCTTCGATTTATCAAACTCGTTGCATGGTGTACCTGAACAAGAGGAAAAGGATTTATTTGGTACGAACAAATAATTTTATTCCGATGGTTACAGCTTGTCTCTGTTGATCTATTTTACACAACGCTTTCTCTATTCCAATAAAAAAATTTTTAAAAAGAAATGTAACATGAATTTTTGAAAATCCATTGTGAGAAAATCCAGCACGTCTGTGTCTCCCTTTTGGTCTGGCCTCTGATCATACTTTCTGAATGAAAAGTTTCTTTAATGAAATAACTACCCAGGCTGGTTTAGCTCAAAATAGAGTCTAGTCCGAAGGTTAGCATAACCACGAATCACAAAGATTAACCAAACACTACAAAAAAGAATTATTGTCATATCATACCAACCAAAATGCAAGAGAAGGTAAGTCTGAGCTCACCGTGTTTCATTAAAACATTGAGCTGGCATGGCTGGCCGCTGATAACTGCAAAATGCACGGCTTGTCGTTGACACATGTTGGTCTTTTCCATGGTCACTTTACCACATTCGGACGGTGACAAAGAAGAGAGGATTAAATCGAGCATCCTGAAATTAATACAGTAACAGGGGAACAGGCAAATAAACATACAAAAGTTACCAAACCTGGGGTCTTTCAGGCATTGATCCAGTTTTACAACTCAACCCCCCCCCCCCCCCAAAATAAAGTTTACATCACTCTGATCCCAGCTCATAGATCTCATCACCTTTTGCTTTTACTGAATAAGAGACTGATGCTTGTTTACGTGCACAACAGTTGGTTTTCTACGCTGCCCGGTAAATTATGGAATATGACCACGATTTTAGCAAGAAGGAAAGGACTCCCAAATTAAATTGAAAAATTTTCACTCCAATTTCATGAAGCCACCTGCAGTAACCACATATATTTCGAATGGATAAATAAAAAAACTCACAAACACTGGCAATGCTTCTCCAAAAAACAAGGCTTTCGACCCGCATATTGTGAAGACAAATACATGACCACGTTTGTATTGTTTTGGGGATCCCTTGTCAAATTTACAATGCTCTACAAAAATGATAATATTATCGATTTATTAATGAACTTCGAAATAGATTTAGATGGAAGCAAACGAGAAAACAGCCAAATTGGTTTGAAGATATAAAGTTAATAGTCTGATCTAGCTAAACTTGGAACATATGCGTGACAAACAAACCTTCATAATGTGCTCTACAACTTGGCGAAGTCCTAGTATTCGGAAACGATTATTATGACAATCATAATCTCGCAATAGCTCACTAATAATCAGCATCCTTCGCCATACCTTTAAAAGCAAAGAACAGATCAGAAGAATACGTAGTAGAAATGAATGGAATGAATGAATTCATCCTTTGCAACTTCAGATGGAAAGGATGTATTTGATCACTAGGATCGAAAGAAGAAAAGCAAGTAGCGACAAAAGTTAGCTCAAAACAAACCTTGCGAATCTTGCCTTTCAAGACTAGCATCAACAACTTTCTAAGCCATTTATTCGAATAGACAGAATCGTTCATAGAGGCGATCTAAAACATGAATTACTTCATTCGCTAAGCTAGGCGAGGGCGACTTCTACTCTGCAGTTTACTTACAGTTTCCATTTTCACCGCCATATCTTCTAAGGCATCCCTCTCCACAAACAGTGCTCCAATGTGATTATGTTCTTGTAAATAGAACTAAAACGGTAATTTGTTGAACCTATTAACAGACAGCAATATCTGCTAACTCACATCTTGGTAACTTTCTCTCCAGTTTTCTTTGTGGGCTCCAACTAGATCAGAATAATAGGGAGGTCTGGTTATTCTGGCGCAAGCAATCTTTGGAAGCTGAATAATCACTATTTTGAAAGAAAACGGTAGATTAATGAATTATAGTACTAACATGATCGTACACCCCAGTGGCAGCGATCCCAAAACCAACGCATGCTCTGAGCTTCTCCTCTTGCTTAGCTATACGTATAGTTTCTGTTGGAGTTGAATTGGATGAATCCATTGATGCCACTAGACTAGCTGATCTGAAGGGAATCTTTACTATTTGTAAATACTAAAAACAACTGATTCTGAAAGTCGTAATCTACGTGGTCTGCTGAGAAGAGTTTTTCCCAAATTCCTATGAGCCACATCTAAACGAGCTATTAACTTTTTTCTGGTTACTGAGTGTTGAAGCTCGTTCTATCCGCAATTCAAGAGCGCTGTCCGTGGCCGTCCATTGACACAGCACAACCCTCCGACAATAATTGATGACTCTTTGGAACAAAAATCATTAGGATGAGGTCGAACGGTAGGTAATGAAGCAAAAGTGAATCCGAAACAAAAGATAAGCAATGAAGTATTCACTACCAACTTGTATATGATGTTTTAAATGGATGTATTGATGAATTATCCGATTTAAAGATAAAAGCAACAAACCCGTAGTGAACCGGTCCAAGGGTATGCTGACCACGACGCTGGTTACATCTAACCATTTCCCGTACACATCTTT
The DNA here is from genome assembly GCA_900617895.1 of Haemonchus placei. Classification (NCBI taxonomy): domain Eukaryota; kingdom Metazoa; phylum Nematoda; class Chromadorea; order Rhabditida; family Trichostrongylidae; genus Haemonchus; species Haemonchus placei. The sequence goes on from UZAF01018913.1 coordinate 11,831, forward strand.
CCTTTTCACATTCGAATAATGCTGACTGTCGGTTTGCTTCCCGATTTTCTACTTCTTTCTAAATGACAAGTACATGAATTCAAGGGAAGCACCACAAAGAGATTAAGGAATGGGATTTGTACTCGCATGAAGAAAATATAAGATGAATTGTTGTTAATACCTTCGCTGCTGCAGCTCTTTCGCGATCCTTTCTGTCTTTTTTCTCACGTTCTTTTCGTAGTTTTTCGACCCTCTTTTTCGTTTGAATCACAGCAGGTTTAGTAATCTCGTTATTGCAATTCTTGTTGTTTTCAACCGAAAGTACATTCTGGAATTATAATTTGCGAGAAATATCAACGATTATTAGGGTGTATAAGCGAAACCATAGCTTATAGACATGTCTGGAGACCGATGATTGAAAAAAAAAACTCAAACAAGGTCGTATGATTAGTATGCAAAAATAGTAAATCAATAAAAAAAATAGGAGAGTCTAACTAAACACTCACATTAAAATCATCTGCTAAACTTCTGAAACCATGAAGTCGTCGATACTCTTCAGCTGTCGAATTATCGGTTCGAATCGGTCGACGAAACTAAAACGTAATCAATATTTATGTCGACAGCCGCAGGTGATTATGAGAAATGTTTAACTTGAACTTTTCTTCATGAACAGTTGTAAATGAATTCCAGTATTTTACGTTCATAATACTTCCGACAACTTCCCGGAGATATAGACGGATCAAAAAAAAATGTTATATAGGGATCAAGATGCAGATTTAAATTAAATTTAGACCGTTTGTGCAAACTTAAAAGAAAAGAATGTTTGGTAAACAAAGGAGCATTTGGCAACCCCAGCATCATGAAACAAGGAAATTTGGATGGAAATTTTTTTCAAAGGATGAATGGCTCACTGAAAAACTGTAAAATTGAAAAATGTATGTTCTGAAAAATCAGAACTACCCCTGAGAGTTTCTAAAACCTTGACACTATTTTTAAATCGCCGTGAAGTTGTTGTGGGAAAGGTACTTTCAAGGTTGCCGTGGGCATGGGAAGAGATTTCACAGGAACAGACTATGTTCAACATCCAACAACAATAGATGGAAATAGTCCTGTCCGAATGGCCTACCGGGGAAAACCTACTACTTTGATGGGAATTTCCAGGAGTAAATTCAAAATCCAAAAAAAAAATCGTTAAAAGGTTTTTGAGAATAATAACGATGCCGCGCTGTTGACGTTGAAATGTCTCGTTGGAGGGCACGAATGAAAGAGTAAATAAACCCAGTCAAAGGTGCAGACTTCCTCGGGAGACAAACTCGAGAATCAGGGGTGAGGAACTATTGAAAATGAGGAGTACTGGTTGAAAAAAAGAATAAAGCTAGCATATTACGAATAATAGTTACCTTCTCTAAATCCGCCTTTACAACTTGTTCTTCTGCATTGGCCACATTTTCTGTGGGTACTGTCATGGTCCCTTTTGAGTCGCACAAAGTCCCTAGCCAACTGACCGCTTCGTCACTGTCTACACTACTGCTATTTGACGATGTGGATGTTGAGAACGTTGACGAATCAGTTAGCGAATTTCGTCGCTATAATATCATGCTTAAGGTTAGAATCGAATGAAAAATACAGAAAACAAAGGCCAACAGAAAATTTCCAAAAAGAAAAAAAAACGAAATCACCTTATCAGTTTTCTTTGTGTTGTCCTTATCCTCTATATCTGGTTTCTTCTTTCCTTTGCTTGGCTCAGGTAACATGACGGTTGAAAAATTACCCAAATCGAACTGAATACAATAGATTGTATGTAATTAGCTCATACAAATCCAAGAAGAAATTGCCAGAAATCAGAGGTTATTACAAATCGCGGTCTTAGCCAGTCATAGGTGGAACTCGTCCACCTAACCACGCCCACTGGCATAAGATGGAGCGCGATAAACTACGCCATATGGCTTGTTTTCTGGGGCGTTACTGAAGTTAGGAGGTAAACGTACCGTAACACCTTCCAAGATTGTCTGTTATCTTTAAGCTGCTCACATAGTTACCCTCTATTCAAAGAGTGAAGTCACTTGTTCGCTTCTTGGGCATAGTCAAGGGGTTCCAGGCTGAACCTCCGTTCCTAAAAGAGTTCTGCTTTGTCATGCAAGGCCCTATCCCGTTTCTTTCCAGCCGGAAAACTAGGTGACCTAAATCTCCCCGAGCCTCTCCGCCTTAAGCACCATAGGTTTATTTGATTTAGTGATCTCTACATAATAATTTGGACGAGTTTTTATTTGATTTAGTGATCTCTACATAATAATTTGGACGAGTTCAGCTCGGGATGTGATTCCCTGGAATGCACCCTTCAGCCAATGCTGCTCTCCCAAAGTAAAGCTTTTGGTCCAGGTACTGCTATAGCTATCACAAATCGGTAAATTGCTATTGATAACGTGGGTAGAGGTGGTGGCGCCAACCAAGCGGTGCGCTATCGCAAGCATGCTCCGGGGTAAAGCTCAGGATTGATAGACGCTCAGATCGACCAGGCTTTTCATCCCTTCGGGACCGCTAAATTGGTACAAGGCCTATGTGTATGGATGAAATACTGACCTGACCATCGGCTCGCCACCGCAAGTCGTTGTAGGGTGCCAAGTACGCATCCAAACGCCATCACGATTTACAGTGAACGTCGAGTGCACTCCCTCCAAACCCTGCCTATAGGCCATTCCCACCTGAGTCTTTAAATCCATTAAAAAGTTGCTAGTGAATATCTTTAAGCAGAAAAAGCTACACCGCTCACATAAGTCAGCCGAAGACACCTTTTCAAGTCTGTACGATATAAACCGAAAGCCTGATACACGGCTTAATCTGAAGATGGTGTAGAATACTCCATACTTCTCATTTCTCTACTTAAAGGATTGATCCTCTATTGGGATATTTGTTCTAGAGCAACAGAAAGGTGCTTTTTCTGAAAGCTCTGCACATTTGGTTGACCTTGTCGTAGAGAACGTTCACTAGGGAGATCCTCCCAGTGGGTGACTTACTTCATTTGAAGGTGATTGCCTAAAGTGTTCTCCCATTTGGCATGTCACTCTAAACAAAGCTGTTTGATGAAATGCCGGAGTCAACGTTGGTCTTTACCTGCTGTTAATGCTTCTCCCGTACTACAATGCTTTCAAAATTATCAGAGGAAGACAGCAACATGGCGTAACCAAGACGTACTTATTGCTCTGCTCTTTCCCCGAGATTTTTACAGTTCTCAAAAGCATAGTCGACAGTTTCCTCATTGTTGACGTAGTCACTGTTGGGCTCTGAATCATCGCTGGGACATTGCAGGAAACCTATTGAAGTTTGCAATCAATAGAAAACACAGTCGTTTTCCACCTGTTCATGTACCAGTAGTTAGGAAGTAGGAGATGAGTAATGCGACTGGCAGTGTCTGGGGAATATTGTAGGTTCAATTGAAGAAAATCTAGATCTGATGGACCCGGATAAAGGCCCAAAGTAGGAAGTAGAGCTTCTCTGAGAGTTATTTTACCACTTAACCCAACCCAGTTCAGCCCTCCCTAACAGGTATCTGGACCTATGGGCTAACCCGTAGTTAGGACAGGTTCTCCTGGCCCTTCTAGTTATGAGCTGACCACAAGTCGCTTGGTCCAGCCCCTTTGTAAGAGGGCGGAACTCCGTATTGTGCAACATCTCGTTGGCAATTCATAGTGACGACTGAATACATATTCAATTACCTCAGAAATCTTAGACAGTCACAGGTGGCGTGGCGTAATCAAAACAAGCTCATCAGCGCTTTGCCCTTTTGTACTTAAACCTCCTATCAGGAACTTATTTACTTCTGAGTGAACTTATGTCTTGACTGTGCCCACATGTGTGTCGCACGTTATTGTGGGCGTCTCGATCGACACTGATTGCGGTCTCGAACCAGTTCTCCTTCCCGCTTTGCCCGGCGCTCCCCTTCAACCCGGCTGGCTCCAACACGCCCCCTTCCTAAACACGGGGCTGATGCTGTACCATCACACCTATTTTCTTGCATTACTCTGTTTTTTACCACTTATCACTGCTAAGGTAACACTATTTATCTAAGCTGTTTTTTTTTAATTTTTTTTACAAAATCGATGCAAGTACAAACCAGTAAATAACTTTGGTAGAACTTAGACTGGGAGATAAGGTTTGCGGGTGCCCGGTCCACCTTAAGGCACCCTTCTTTCTGTGAATTTTCCAAAAAAAGGTGTAGGGTAAGTCATTTTTTCCTCAAGCTGCCCATAAAGTTATGAAGAGTCGAGAAAGGAGAGTGAGATAAGGGTGAGCTAGGAGAAGGAGAGGAAGAGATAGCTAGAGAGGGGTAGAGACTAGCGTACAAAGAAGCAGAGTGGAAAGGATATAGAGGAGGAGAAGGGCAGAGGAAAAAGTGAAGAAATTTAGCTTCTTCTAGAAGTTTATAAAGACTATGGGGTATAAGAATAGGCAGAAAGTCAAGCAAGTTCTAGAAATTACTGGTATGGAATACCGTAATCACCGAATTCCTCAGCAACATAGCAAACGTATTAAAAATGCAAGTACGAGAAGTTGTCGTGTTTAATGGTTCTTTTACATTAATCCCGACAACCTGTTATTCGTTACTTACAAAGGCCTTCCCATAAGCTTTACTGAACTATTTATACCAGTGTCCTTTCTCTCAACGTTCCAATATTGCTGATAAATGTGTTTCGCCTGCTTTCGGAAGCTCTCAAGTCCCCCAAAATCCGAGGATTTGAATGAACTGGGATGAGGACGTTCTTTGTGTGGTCAAGCTGGTATTCCGACTTTTCAGGAAACTTAATGAGTTCCTGATTACTGATTGAAGCACTGTTCCCGGAAATTCAGGCTTTTTCAGGGAAGATATAGGAGTGTGATTTCTATGAGCAATAAAGGATTAATCCTTCCATCAGAAAATTTCAGGTGTCATGCCCAGCAACGTCGAAAGGCCATGTTCTCGAATGCGCTTACGCATGTTGTCCTTCATTTGAGGGAGCTGATCAGGTTTGTTGAATCAATCGACGAATCACGTGTTCTGTTCCCATGGCTTTATAACTTCGTTGAAATCGTTTTTTGGGACATTTTGCAGCTAGCAGTGAATTGCAGGTAGAACTATGTTACTGCAACGATCTCAGGCAGCACTGAGCTTGTGAGCTCGATACAGGGGTCACAGCAGCTATAGATCGGCCCTTCATCAGACAGGTGTATCGATAAATCAAGGGCACCAGGGCTCACGCCAAGGACGGGTGGTCTGGGGCAACCACATAATTCACTTGAACTCAAGTTCCTTTAAAGCTTTTGGAGGTCTTGTCAGGGATTGCCAGGGGCGCACTTCCCATCACATTACCGTGGTACTGTCAAGCAGCTCCTAGAGGTCCTGACAGGTGTCGGGCAGGATCCCATTATTAGTTCAGGAATAACTCCTCCCGGGAGAAGG
>UZAF01018914.1:0-10772 GCA_900617895.1 Haemonchus placei
CCCCCCCTCGGAGTGGGAACTCTGAGAGTGGGAGCACCGTTCCTGGGATACACCTCCGATTCGACTTCTATTCAGAATCGTATGGTCTGAACAATGACTTGCAGTGGCCATTCTAAGTACAAGTCAGTGCTTCTCCCCTCAGTGGAGTCTGCCAATCAACCGGCACGGTTGGCTGGCAGAAATCGATGACCAGGGAGATTTCAGTCGAGGATTCGATCCTTGGATCATGCTTGGGTGATCGTGCGCCATAACCACTTCGCCATAATGTGGCCTTAGCTCAGCCAATAGGTGTGGGGAGGACAGCGCCAGTTAAATTTTAACTCCATCTGTAGTACATCAACTTCATGTGCACGTATTTTTCTTGCCCACTGCTCTGTCAGAGATAAGGTACTCATTGTCAGTGACAAAATGCAAAAACGACTGTGACAGTAGCCCTCGATGGGATGCCTCGTGAACATTCCATTTCATTGACAGCTCATACCTGTACTCTGTAAGTTAATGCAGTAACCATTTTGGAAGTAACCAGCAGGTAGTATAGATAGTTGCACATTCAGAGATCGATAGGCAACAGCCTGGTTACCGTGCTGCCACTGCAATCAGGTCCTCTCGGTCTAGGAACAATTGAATTTCTATTGTGAGCATGTGAACATGAGTCAGGGTAGGAAGGGCTCATGGACCGTGCACGTGACCGCACGCTCGATTGTCACGTTTACGGTTGCACGGATGTCCGGACAAGTCAATCAACGGCGCATAGAATTCATTGCTAACGATGGTAGACCCATCCTTTTTACATCATCTTATCTACACGTCGCCTTAACTTTCCTCCCAATGCTTTCGTTTGACTTCCAAACGCTCACCTGATTTTTCCGACATCACCGATTCCATTGCAGCAATTTATTGATTTTTTGGCACTATTTACCCTTTACTGCCCCACTCTGTCGAGAAAGGGCTGGATTTCTATCGAATTTTTTCAAAGGAGATGAAACCGGCTAGAAACTAGCCCAGAAGGGTAATTTGACCCGTAGAACACGAATATCGCATCCACTCATCATGAAAACGCCTGGGACACTAGTTAGGGGCAAGTTTTCAGCAGGATTGGTGACCCAGAGGTTTGGCGCAGGCGCCTGTAGCGCAAGCGCTGGGCATCTTTATGACAGATTGATGCAATTCTCGTGTTCTACGGGTCAAATTACCCATAAAGGCAAGTTTCTAGCCCGTTTCATCTTCTTTGAAAAAATTTGATAGAAATCCAGCCCATTCTCGACAAGGTGGGGCAGTAAAGGGTGAATAGTGCCGGTTTTTTTAGTGAATATGTACTCAGTACCAAATACAAAAACATGTGTTGGTATTTTTGTGATATGTTGAGCACGTGGCGTGAATAATTGTTTGTTCTTATATCTATGCCAGATTGAATAATACGGGAATCTTGACAACCTGGTGACGGACTACTTTCCGCAACCAGACGGTTCCACTTTAATCGTCAAATTCCGGAAGTTCACGAGTTCCCGGCATATTTATTCCGTAAATGATCGATTTGCTTCAGCTCCATTCTGGGGAGCCGTGGACATTTTATAGGGAGATGGGCTGTCGAATCGGTTTTGCGTAACCGAATCGTCGCACGCGGCAGTCGCGTACCAGTTGCCTCGTTGCTGCAGTTCTGGCGTTCTTCATACAGTTCGATCGATAAGCGGTTGCCATTCGATTTTGGCATGATTCTACTGTTACTTCTTTTGTTCTGTATTTCCTACTGCCGCGATGCTTCTGCTTCATTCATAGCGCGCGACGTCGCTCTCGAGCGGAGCGACAGTTTCAATCCAATTGCACCACACCCCATTTTATTAGTTCTCTCTGTCTGCCAGTGGCTTATACACCCGTTAGTGAAGATAACATAAATAACAATGTTGCAGATCATTCGGTTAAATGGTCGATCCTCAGGGCCAAATCTAGCTGCCCGATCGTTGTCGGTAGCGCGCTCCATTTCCAAATTTCTGCTTTCGACTGAGGCTCAGGCATGAGCGATAATTCTCAGGAATATTTTCCCAAAGAAACCGCTTCCCCTCACTGGATTGAGCCTATTTTCACACGGATTATTTCAACAAGTTTGCATTTGACAAAGAAGAGAAGGCAAGAACCCCTTTGTGTCCAACATGGGCGCAACCGGCACTGGTTGCTCATGGATGCGCACGACTGGGCATGAAATCATGTTTGACACTAGGACGGTAGATAGACGGTGCTGGTTCTAATATTAGTTTTACTTTTACAAAATTTTTCGCATTAGGACGAAGAATGGCAAGTGGTTACTTGTATGCACCACATTCCCAAATGGGACTCGTTAAAACCAGTTGAACAAGAAAAGGGTTCATATCCCTTATCAGTGGACCCATAATTACGGTAATTATTTAGTTGTGACCGTTGTGTCCCGTTACAATCGTGCATAACTCATCCGGGAAACGTGCAAATAACGACTAATCCCCCGAGCGGCATGCCCTTGTGTGGGTACTCTCTGATTATCGTAATCGCTTAGTCGAGTCCTACGGGTTCCAAACCGAAAACAAGGCTTATCATTAGGGTGAATCATCGGGTTACATTTGGAAGTCCATTCAATGAAGGAGTTTATCAGTATCGGATACTTCTAGCGCCAGTACAGTACTCCTTCGCAAAATCATGTCCTTGGTACAGCAGACGATAGCCCTTAAAGCAATCAAAAGAAATCTTGAATAGAACTGGGAAATCGTGACACTTCCCCATTCTTATCTGGTACGTGCAGAAATACTGATGGGGAAGGGTATTTGATAGGGGTGGGGCCGGATTAGTCACATTGTAGGGTTTCCTATCAAATAGCATTTTTCGCTTCGCGTGTTACATGACTTGGCACATTTGTTTTTCTACCCATATGGTACGCCTATACCAAAGTGGGAGTCGAAATGACTTCTCCCATACCTGTCCACCCGTCTGTCTACCTGAGGGCTTTTTGAAGGTGCAGGAATGTGGAACGCGATCGATATCGCGCGCGACCCTAGTGGGATCGTCCGTGTGCGCGCACTGTATTGCACGTGTACCGTCGAATTTCACGCTATTTATCGAACTGTGACGTCATCGCGATAAGTTATTTACTGCTTAAACGCTCCTCCCGAGTTGGGTAAGGTATCCGGGAAGCGATCAGCATCCTCTCAAAGACGTTTGCATGTGTAGTGGTGTATTGTGTGTTGCCTTGGTGATAGGCCCCTCTTACACTCTCCTTATCGACCGCTCCAACACATATATGTTTCACTTTGTTTCCTCTTTTCAACTGACGACATGTCCGTTTTGTTCACGCATAGCGACAATGGCGGAAGTTCGTCGTTTTTCCTTATATTGACGAATGGACTCGGTATATTTGCTTTGGTCGTGCGCCGTCCGTCGAACGTTCGCCTATCATTGACCCCCATAGGTTGCTTCCCCCACTCAATACCCCCGATGTTTTCTCATATCTTATCTGATATCGACAAAGTAATTACTAACTGGTTTACAGTTCCCACATATGGATCCGCTCTCTAAAGCGGAACAGATCAATGGCCGACCATCAAGTTGGGTTGGATTCGATGAAATATCGATGACATCCCCTGTGGTCGGTCAATCCACCTCGAATGGAGACCATGTCATACGACCGGAAAGTGTGGAACCCTATGATGGACGGAATAGTGTCAGCAAAGAAGAAAGGCTTGAGCTCGAAGATAATGAAAGACCAGTCGTGACTCCTCTTCCTACCAAGGAAGTCATAGCTGGTAAGTACGTAATGCCTTATAACTACTCCAGTAACTTTTTTCTGGACAAATCTGTTTGTCTTGATTGAATCATCCTTTTTTTACTCATATTTCATACCAGAAGACAGCGCTGACAAGACAAGGGCGTGGCGCGTTCCTGAGCTGTGTAAGATTGGTCAGCTACCAGTGGTAGCCAATCACGTCCTCCTCTCGCACTTCCGTTTGCTACGCTCTAGGCAAAGCCCAAAACTTGCAAAATTTGATGCGATCGCTGTGTGGGCTTATCAATTGAGTTTTTGTTTAGGACTGGTGTTCCTATTCTTGGAGGATTCATGAAAGGCTAAGTAAAAAGTTGTATTTGTAAAAGTTGAAGCGTTTCCTTATAATGATGCGGGATATGGTAGTCCTCCCTTTTTTGCGAAAAGTAATTCTAATGGCTGCTTTCATAGTCCACGATTCGGTGAGCGTTCAGTCGCGCGACTGGTCGCTCGGTCGCTCGCTCAATAGGTCCGCGATCGGTCGCTCGCCAAATCGCGAACTATGAAAGCAGCCAATCGTTTGAGGTGTAGGAATAGCCAGCGTCTTTTTCGCCCCAGTAATTGACGCGATATTGCACAAAAACAAAAGGCGAACAGATGTACTGCTACTACTTCTCAGTTCATGACTTTCAACAGATCCTTCATCACTTGGTCAAGCGCCGGTCGTTGAGGCATCACAAGAATTTCATGAAAAACGGCCAGTGATCGCGACACGAGATGCGAATCCTGTCAATGGATTTTTGACATCAGGAGGAATTCGTCTCGGTTTGTTTTATTTTGAATCCTACATTCCAATCTATCAAGTTCAACATTCTTCCAGTCACCTCTGTACAGGAATGTTTACTTTCAGTGAATGGCAAAATCGTGGCCACCATTTATCCAGAAAATAACATGTGTGCATGGGTTATTCCTCCTCGCTACGACCCCTATACAATGCCATCAATTTTGGCTGCAGAAGGATTTACGGTTTGTTAACCTTTTTCAAGACTTATTAACTTCAGTTCGTTACTCGTTTTTCAGATGCCAGCTGAAGATTACGTGACTGCGATGGAGCTCATCACCAACGACTATCGCTTTAGAAGGTTTCTTCAACTTGTTCATAAAAAACTGGATACGGAATATATACATTTTACTGAATGAAGTATCCTTATTAATGGTTCGAGTCGATCAATAGATCGATATTCGTTTCATTTTAACAACCTTTTTAATGCGGCAGCGTAGGTTCACTTGATAGGTGCTGAAGCACCTGTGATTGGTGGATTGTCTGCGTTAACCAATCACAAATTTTGTTTTCTTTCAATCTAACTTCCTAACTTATGCTTGAAAGAGGTCAATACTTGGCAGCTTAATCGTTTCTTTTGACAAATTTTTCCTATCTAAGTCGTCCTTCCTTAGCTGTAAGCCTTATAAGCGTAGAATAACAGCTTTTTAAATAGGTTATCAACTTTGAACACATCCTATTTCCAGCTTTTCAACGCTGTATTCCCGGTTGGTAGCGTTCTGGATGACATTATCGATCGTCATCTTACTGGTAGTACTGTTTGCCAATGCTGAAGGTGGTATTCTTGTGATGACATTCTGCTTGTTTTGGTGTGTCATGCTATTCGCCGGTATTATTGCATGCGCCATCATTCGCAAACAGGTATTTCATGTTTTTCATTCATACCATTGTTTTATATGTGATCTGTTTGCTATACGTTATTCATAATGTATTGAAGTTAAAGGGTATGTGCAAGGGCTCCTACAAAAGATCGCCTTAAATTACGATAGCATAGTGGCGCATTTGTTTCTCAATTTAGTGAAGGCTGGTTTATTCAAATTTTAATAATGGCTGCCTTTGGGCTGACGCATCACGCATAGGAATGTATGTGTTTTGAAAAGGGCATGATTCAATTCATGCTTGTGATTGTTCCCTTTGGAGATGAGAAAGCCAACGTTATCAGGGGCCGTTATGTTTCATTCAAATGTAAAATTTGATGTCCTGACCCTTTCCGGTTGGTTTCAAATTTGTGTATCCAGTGTGGTACCCCAAGTCCTTTTCCAGATTCAACCGTTTTGCTTCCTACTTGTAGTGGTCTTTTAACTTTTAGGTAGGCAAGTAAGTAACTGCGTATTACTCTACATTATGTAAGAGAATGAATATTCCTTTTTTAGTGAAACAGGTAATGAATATTCCGCTGAAATATAAGCGTAGAACTTGTTTTTCCGATAATTTGGATCGTTGATAGGACGTTACAGAACTGAAATTGAAGTGGGTGCATTCAAAATGAAAGATTAGTCCAAAAATCTCCTTTGATTCCGGTCGTGCGTATCGGTTTTCACGATTAGAGCACTTCAAAGATCGATCCCATTCATGAATTCCACTTCTGGCTATTGTTTTGTAAAGCATAATTAAGTTTTCTTTTAAGTTTTAGAAATAAATCGTTCGATTAAACTTTTATTTTCTTCTTCTGTTATATTACCAGATACTGCTCTTTCAAAAATACAGTCGTGCAGTTTGATGACTTGAGCATAATTGAATTGCATGAGTCACCAGCGGGGTAGTTTCCAGTTTGGAAAGAGCTTTACTAAAAACTGAATTGTTATATAGGTGCACCTTTTTGATTAGGTTCAGTATCTGCCGAAGATGTGAATTTGTATGGTCCAGATTTCCCTCGGGATTTTCTGGAAGCCTCTGTGGGTTTCCACGGGAGTACGCTACTCACGCGTATACGCATAACATATCTGGCTACTTCTTCTTTGCTTACTTAACCATATAATAGTCGGAGTAACCACCCAACCACATTCAACACATACTTCTTATCGAGTTGGATCCCGGCCACTCCGCTGATGAATCTCGTTGAAACTTGTATAGAGCGTTTGGCCCTGTAGCCCCTTTTAATAGGTGCCATGTCCACGCCGTTCCAGCGCTCCACAGCTTGAAGCAGAAAGATCGAAGATGAACTTCGATCTGACCATGAACTGAGATGTCTTGGAACATCCTGGTATATTAGGCGCATATGGAGTGGTAGTGTCTTTTCGTAGTATTTCTACGGAAGCTCCAAGAAAATCCTGGTAGAAATCTGGAATTTTGTTTCCTTTCCAAAGTGAATCATTCTAAGTAATTTGCTCCATTCTTTTTTTCAGATACGCATTGGTCTCCGCCATTGTGTTCAGTCAGCTAACAAAATTCTAATCAAAAACAATGTAATCGCCGGAGTTGAAGACAAAGGACAGCTAAGCTGTCACAAAGTTGTGGTGGGTAATTTTTCTTTAATTTCATTTATTGGTTTCTGTATTGGATTATGTAGAGCATTATTCTGTAGCTTATTTTTTCACTCTGAGTACATATTTGAAAGGTTTCATATTTGAGGGGCTGCGGGGCTTGCGGAAAGTTCTATAACGATGGTCTTATGGTCTTATTTATTATTATGTATGAAATTTCGAGCCTTGAAATGTTTTCCTAGTGTTCAGCTGTGTTGACAGAGATGAATCATTCGAGGGACACGTTTTAGACTGATTTGAGGGTTGTGCTGGTTTTGCAGTACATAGACGATGGCGTTGGAATCAGGGGACAAGGGGCAGCAAAAAAGCCTTGCGTTCCTTTATGTTCTTCAAATCTATTATGTGGGGGGATGATTCTTGTTTTCAGGGAAAGCACCTTGCTTTTTGCGTGGGTCACCTTTTTCTGCACTGAACTGTTGGGAATGTTTTCGTAAGCTTTTCAAAATACCTTTTGGTGTTACTCGATAGCTAAGATCGCTGATAAAAAATAGAAAAAATCGCTTCCCGCTCCAAGAGTGCGAAGGCAACGCCATGCTGACCCAAGTCCTTTAGAATGATTTGGGTTGAGAACTGCCCAGTGGTCAGCCTGCTCGCAGGATCTGTCACCGTTCCACTTCTAGCTCGCTCGATTACTGGAACATCACATTTCCCGGAAAATATCAAGTGTTATAAATCATTTTGATTGAGAATTGACTAGTTAGCTCAATACGTTGTTATATGTTGACCTCTTGACCTATTAATAAATATTAATAATATTAACGTCAAGAGGTGTTACCTAGTGACGTTGAAGCGAAGGGTCGACTGTGATGGAACGTACACTGCTTAGTGTAGTTGAACTAGTTCGTCCAGACCTGAAAATCGATATATTCTGAACATGTTTGTTATCGGTACTAGTACCATCTTCTTTATTACCAAACATAATAAAATTGAGGGTCTATCATTAAGTCATGATTGACAAATACCCCTTTTCTTCGGATCGACCCGAAACGTCGCGCCTGTCCCTCTAATTTGCTGATTTCTCTCTTTTATTTATACTATAGTATTATAATGGTGCTATTAACGACTGCAGCATTGCATTCATCCAGTAAAAAATGAGTAATGGTAATACATTTAGATTTTTTTGTTATGGAATAGTAATTTGTTTGAGATCCATATGATGTGGTTCCGAATCGAGGACTGTTTGCCGGACATTGAACGACTAATTCGAATCGAAGCAAGCGGAGGTGCTGTGGTGATCGGCGGTGGTGGGACCCATCCTGCACCGGCCAAAGAAATGACAAGAAAAGAGGTTTGTTATAGTATCACTATTGATCTTTTGTTGTTTGAATGTTCGATTCTTTGGACAAGAAAGCAGCGTAGGAATGTCTTTTTTGGGCCCAAACGCGGTGTCTGATTAGCACTTCGGGCGTTGAAGGAATGCTTTGTCCCAACCCTCGAGAAGCGGGGTATACTGACTGCACTAATCGATTTCCTTCGGGATGACTACAGCTTTTTAGTAGTGAAAACCGCAATAAAAAGTTGTAATATGAATGGAAAGGATGAAGTACTTTGGTCAATCCGTTTTTGAGTTGCTCGCCGGCATTCTACTTTCGCTTCAGGCTTGTAGCGGGGGCTCAACCCAAGAGCATGACAAGAGGTGGTTGGAAATCAAGAATAACTCCATGATTTCGAACTTAATCGATCGAAATTATCGGCCCTATGTGGAGGAATAGGAGGAATGATGGCAACGTGCCTTATCTATTCAAATAGTCAAGCGTAAAAAGCATATCTTTGACGTTAATCGATCCCCTCAATGGGCTGTACGTCAGTATTCGACCTCCATTCAAAATCGTAGTAGCGTTCTGGACGTGTATTTAGCCTAAACAATAACTTGCAGTGACCAGCCAATGTAAAAATCGGTGCTTTTATCCTCCCAGACGATTAACCGCATCCGGAGAGATCGAAGGCCTGGTTGGTCTGGGTCCGGTATGCGGACCATGTTTGTGATAGCGCGCCATTTGTCGCTACACCACCTCCCCCGTATAAAAATATATGTCGTATTCTTATGTGATCCAAATAAAAGTTATAAAAAGAGGCAAAACAGCTAATGGACTACTCTTTTTCAGATTCAGGAGAAAGCGCGCTTCTTGGTTTTGAAATATAGTCAGGAATTTGTGAAGGACACTGCTAGGGTATGTAATTGTTTGCTTTTTTTTCATTTCACCTGATTCCTTTCCAATTTCTATAGTTGTTTGTTCTTCAGTATCGTCTCGTTTTCCCTAGTCGCCCTACGCTAGGAGTTAGTGATTATTTACCAAAACACTGTCCGAAACAAATGTGCCTGTGCCAATTCATTGATAAGGTGTGTTTACATCTTTTATAATAACCTTTCGGTTTTCTGGTTAAGCTTTTTATTTTGGCCTTTTGATCCAGTATAATCAAACTGATCTTTTGAAACTATACTTTGTTAGTTTCAGTGAAATTACATCAATGAGTTCGTAAATAGTGCATTTTCAGCATCACTTCAATCGTCCGCCTAGAAAGTGGTATTCACATTTTGTTTGAACCTCATCTGTTGCTCATTTTTGTGCTTATGTTCTTTTATTTCATCATGAAAGACAGTCATTTTGCTCATTCTGTAATATAAATACATATATTGCCTAGAAATGTACTACATATTGTTTACTTCTATAGTATACATATATCAGAAGTGTCCTTACACTTGTTCAACCCCCTTTGCAATTACTGGTTTATGGTGCACCAAAATGTGCATAATCCCATGTCGATAAGGTATCATATTAGTTATATTATTTTCAAATTATTCCATTGTGGCTTTGAGCTATCGGTTGTGGTCAAAACGTTGTGCCCTTATGCATTCGGTTGTGATCAAAAATATGTATAAAGATAATTTTATTAGCATCGATGTTTGATGTAGCCCGATTCGGAGAGTTCAAGCCTCAAAATTATCATCGCTCTGACGGACCATTATTCTTGCTTTGCTGTGCATTCGCCGTTCTTGAAAAATCTTGGCCAAGCGCGGGCACTGATGGCCGAGTGAGTGAGCGAAGAGGGGAAGTGTGAGGGGAAATAGCGAAGTTATCCTTTAAGATCCGTACGGTTTTCGTTCATATTGGTGATAGCGTGGAGCGTATTCAGTTTACGTGGATAAGGGATTATCTGGAGGGTGATTGTTTCCACCATCGCAGGCTTTACATGCTCACGCCAAGAAAACGTGAAAAGGGTGCACTATTATCCTAGCGTCCTTTGCTAGCTCTCATAAGTGCCGAGGGAAGATCTTAGGATCCGGGTGATTCACAGGATACAAGGAGCAATTGGATGTGAGCTCTTACTTTCCGTTCGAATGTTATTGTAGGGCTATATGTGAAAGATGATCATCTCCAAACAGTCCCCGATTTGTACACCGGCAGTGATTCTTTTGTCCTCATCAGATGCATATTAATGCAGCTTGATGCTGCAAAATAGGAAGGAATAGCCAGGTAATTAGTGGCATTTGAAACGAGCTATGTCTTAAAGAAGGAAGGCAGAAGGTGCTCGCAGTTGAAGGACATGGCAAGTGAAGACATGATCAAGGGGAATGAACCAGACCAGACGTAGCGTGTGTCGTAAATACGGTCGCTTACGTAGTGCTCTTTTCCTCTCGGATGAGTCCGGTTCCAATCAACTGAGGCCGAGAGATGGAGGCACGGATGGCCTTGACGGATACTGATCCGGGATTCGATCACTGAAT
>UZAF01018914.1:11324-21770 GCA_900617895.1 Haemonchus placei
AGATGCGCGACGCTAGCTTGTGGATGCGTCGCGGATGCCACTATAGCACGCTAATCATCATTCCTCGGATCATGGTATCCTGCTATAGAGGGAATACCCCTTTGAATAGGAATGCAACTGAAGGAGTTACCACTTTCATAATATGTTTCACACGACTTGAGAGAACGCTCCGCCCCACTAAGCGCAGGTCATTCATGTTTTCTCAGCTCTAAATACGCCTATCGGCACAAACCTCCAGTTTTGAGGCTTCTTTGGAAAGGAACTCAGACTTTTCGGTCCCGTGGTGAAGTAAATATCTCATACATCTACCTGGCGGATGACTCGCTTTCATTTATCACTTCCGCTGCCAATACTGTTCGTTTGTGATCTTTAATGAGATGCCATTTTTTGCAAACTTTCTGCATAAGCCGAACGAACTCGCACTGCGAGATTTTTGTGGCCGTCAGCAGATTGTGGGAAGTGGGCCAGGATGCGTCATTGTGTCGAACGCGCGAAATGGGGTCACTATGAGCATAGCCGTCATTGTCGCCTCACCACGTCTCGAGCGACTTCGCGTGCGACAAACGGGATACGGGCATTATCTTTCTTAATTGCGAATCTGTTTGCTCTCATAAAATTCGATGGACTGTTTTCAGAGGTGACCGTGGTGCCATGCCTCTTTTGAAGGTTCCAACATCTGAATTGAATCTCAAGGCTGTCCTGTTAAACGGCCAGTCTTTTCGGTAAGCATTGAACATATATAAATCCTACATGCCACAATTTGGTTATTTTATTCGTGGATCTACAAAAGCAACTAAACCATTTAGCTGGCGAAGCATAGACGACTCTTTTTATGGGGTGATAGATGGGCTTCTTCTGCATTTAAAACGAGTGGACGACGATAATATCGAATGGTCGTGCCTTGGTAGAGCTCCTACCGACGTGGAAGTCAATATCGCTCAAAAACTTCACGATTATTTCCAAGTACGACCTCATTTTAATGGCAGAATCAATCATTTGATCTTAACTCTTCATGCTCCCAGTGTATCAAATACAAGGTACAGCTGACTGCTGCCGTCTATCATGAGGAATCAGCTCTTCGTAGATGATAGCTGTTTCAGCTGGATATCAGCCTGGATAAGCTATGGGATAACTGGTCATCTGAAGACACGATTATGGCCGAATTGAGGAATGTAAAGGAGTTACACGGTATTCGCATACTGAAGCAAGATCCATTCGAAACACTACTGGCATTTATCTGCTCAACAAACAACAATATTCCAAGAATCTCAAGTCAGTTGTCTCACAAAATATGACATAGGTGGTCAACTCGATCGTGATTGGTCAAGTGTGCGAAGGTCACTCGCCAACCAATCACGGCCATGCTAGCCACTTGAGTTTCAAATTCTGACCTAGAACGGTATTACATCATATAAATTCCTTACTTTTTATTTAGGCATGGTAAACAGATTGGCGAAGCTATATGGGGATCCCATTACTCTCAATCCGAGTTATGATGGAGCAAAAGTTATTGATAATTTCCCGGAACTGGGTCACGCTTTTCCTACTTTGTCACAGTTGAGCGATGTACAAGGCGTGTTGGAAGATGTACTTCGGGAAGGACTTTTTGGATATCGGGCCAGAAGTATAAGGTGAATATTCTAATTTGTGTGGTCCCTAAAACGGACTTCTCTAATTGGTGGTTTGTCAGCGGACGCGGGTAGTTTTTTCTTCAGAAAAAATTCTGGTAATTTCAGTGAGACGGTCAGGAAACTCAGCACCATGCCTAGTACATGCCTCGAGGATGTGCAAAATCTGAAAATCGACGAGATCCGCGAATTCCTACTTGGTTTTGCCGGTGTTGGCCCGAAGGTATGTTGCTCTTGCCTTTATTCGTCAATGGGACACATGCCTACAACGTGCAAGCCGATTGACCGCGTAGCGACCGCTTGCGTCCCAACCATGCAATTTCTTTGTTGGGGTTTTCTCGATAAAAATCTATGTCCATGTATCAGAAACAGGAAGTTGCTCAAGAATTTGCCTTAGGTTGCGGAATGTGTCGCTCTGATGTCTCTCGGACAGAACCAATGTGTTCCTATTGATCGGCATGTCTTCGAGGTAAGTTTATGTATACTTTCAATTTGTTACATTTACCAAAATGAATTATGTACCTCACAGATAACCAAAAAGTACTACCTGCCGGAACTGAAGGACTCAAACCTGACGAACACTTTGAGTCGCCGTCTGAGTGAGTCAATTGTTCATTTGCTTATTCAATTGCTATCGAAAATTTCGTCACCATACTCTTCCAAAAACAAACTTATGTTACCTGTACTACTTCTTTAGCAGCATTCTATGAAGAGAAATTCGGCAAATATGCTGGCTGGGCTCAAGCTGTGCTTTTCAATCAACAACTGGAGAAATTCGTACAGACGCCATCAAAGGAAAAGAAAATCAAACGGGAAACTGTTAATAATGGGAAGATCAATAAGAATGTTCCTAAAAAGCTAAAGCAGCAAAAGCGAAAAGCTACGGCAGTCAGTGCTTAGATCCGTTAAAGCAGAAGTCGTGTTGGACCTTTGGGCGGAGTGATCCCTAGCGATCAGCCAATGAGGAGCGCATCAGTAGGGTGTCATAGGGTCTGCTGTCAAGTTTTGTGGCCCCATCACCAGCGGCACGTAGCGGCGAAGAACCGTGATGGGGACTTTTTAAGGATTTTCCCATTTCGGAGTCTTTAAATCTTTCACAACTTACAAATATTATTTATAGGTTTTACGATTGCAAGGAAGTATTGTTGTTGTTGTATATGTAAGTGCATTATTTGCACTTTTTTTGTTTTTTCTGCATTTTTCTCAAAGTTTTCTGCTTGTACTATGAGATTCGAATCATGACCTCTCGTAACCTTGCCTTCAAGTTTTGCTCACTATTCCATGATTTCTCCGAGGCTGTATCATAAATGATCTCGTTACAACCTTATTAATTGTAATGACTTTTTCACGTTGTTATTGCCACTCAAAAGGCAATAAATTTTGTCAAGTGAAAATTTAATTTTACACTATCGCCATGGTCAGCGCACCTTGCGGCGGCGCGGGATTAACACAGAAGAAGATTGTTGCTATGATAATTGTTTTCTAAAACGATTCCTCACCTCGTATCGATGGGATAAAGATTTTACAAAAAAAATTGTAAAAAAATAGGGCTCAAAAATCATGCAAAAGAATCCTGAAGAGGCACAGTAGGTACATCGCTAGAGGGTCATAATAAACACTTACATAAACAATTACAATTACAATAATACCCCTCTAGTTATGCTCCGTCGTGCCATGACGTTTCCCCACAACTTGAAATTTTTCAAGAGTGTGCGAAGAAGCAGATTGTATTCGTCAATCAAAGGAAAGGGGTGAGGGTCTGCAGATTCAAAAGGGAATGGCCGATATTGTTTTGCAATGGAGAACACTATAAATCATCACGAATCACGAGTTATCACTTTTGACGTCATTTGTAGCCTCCAAGGGTATAATGGGAAGGGGATGCGTTTGATGAAAGTTGAGAAAATCAAGGGTTCCTAAGCGACTTCATGCTTCGGAGCTCTATATCAGTTCAGCCACAAAATCCAATTCAATGTGGTACTGAAAGTCGTTCCATGCTCGGCAGTCAAACTATGTAAGAGGAGTAAGCGATCTTACCAGGATGCGCCATGTATGAAACTTCCGTTCAACCGTTCTGTTGCGCCCGGCCTCGGATCCCTTCCGTTCTGAAATTCTGGATTTTCGGATATCTCCGCTCTCGAAGTCTGAATTAAACTAATGATTACTGGCGAAAAAAAACAAAAATTATTTCAAGTATAATAATAAAAATCATGATGATCAATTAACAAATAGGAGCATTATTTACTACTCAACTATATAAGACATCATCTCCAAACATAATACAATGATTCTAAGGACATTTTCTAGGGTAATGTAGAACACTTGCTCTACCATACCGAAGGCTTCTAAGCCTTCAGCATCCTGTTGGATCCTTGTACGGTAACAATTACGGTAACTTTTGGCGGTCGACGGTAGTGGAAGAGATAAAGTGAAAAACAAAGACGAGCCTCAGTTTAGAGATTGTAATAAACACTACCAGTAAAGAACGAGTAGTATACGATCCCACATGAAACCTATAAATAAAATGTGATGTTATCGTGGGGATCATAATCGATTCCATCTATTAAATAAATGAATTTGATCTACATTGGCGCATTTTTTGTGTCATTGAGGTGTCGCAACGGGCGGTCGTCGGTGGCCTAATCTGTTTCCTTTATTTTTTATCGCATTTCTTAATCAATTGTTTTTATGATTTAGTATTCTTTATATAACTTGTACTGGCTACTGTAACAATAAAAATGCATTTTTGTTTATTTTCAGGGGTGACTTGGTATTTCAGTTAACCGGACACCCTTCAAAATTGTATGTCATTACCATTCGACCCTACACTAGACTGTAGTGCTGCTAAATATTCGCTTGAAGATAGTGTAAGTTATTAGAGCGAATTGAAATCATTAAACTACAGTGTAGTTGTTTGTTTTTACCAGCTGAGTTTGTTTACAGAAATCTCGGCCGCCACTAACTAACATGCAGAACCAAGGTAATATGTATACACCGAGGACCGGTCAACAACAACAGGTGGATGGGTACGGTTTGAGTCGATTTATTTATTGGATGCGGTCAAAGTCATAAGTAATCCATATTTAAGAATCGATGACTCATACCCTAAATCTGGGCTGGAACGATTTCGCGATTACATCGGACGGACCTGCTGCTCATGCTTCTTGAAGGTTTGTCTATTCTAGTAACCTCGTCTGAGGTAAACCTTCCTACGCGGTGGTTGGAGGACTAGAGTTGATGTTTTTGTTTACACATTTATCCTGACGTTTTTTCATTGAAGTAGGCCTGTGGCTGCTGTAATAGGTATAAGTTTACCACGTTCAAAAGGCGAAAGTGCGAAAAATAGAAATAATAATGAAAAATAAATAACAAATGAAAATATAAACAATAGAATAGTGGTGGAGTCGATTGAGTATTTATTGCTTCTATAGCTACAATAGTAAAATCACTCGTCTCTTGTGCAGTATTACAGTACCATACAGTACTATGGAGGTACTGTGGGACAGCTGGCTGGTGCCTAGGAAAGGTTGGAACTATCTGGGTTGCAGGCAGAATTAATGAAGTCTGGCACAACCCCAGGAACGACCGCGGCCTGCTCTCTGGGAAGAACCCAGAGAGGGGCCCAGTACTGGGCATGATTGGGAACGTGAAGAGCTGCTACTAGTGCGCTGTTGAGGTTCAATGAGCCCCTCGTTTCAACTGACCTAGGCCAAGTTGGAAAAGCTACCCATAGGGGCCTTTGCTTATTCCTTCAGTCATCTCACTCATACAGCCAAGCTTGGAAGAGTTCTTTGTATTTTACAGTTACCTGTTGTGGTGATAGTAATCGCTATATGTATCCTCGTCGCACTTCTTTTGGCTCTCATTCCGGCGGTTGTGATTTTAACGAGTGCCGTTGAAAGTGAAGCTCAACGGCAAGTTTCTGAAGGGGTAGATATGCAGGTACGATTTACAATAATTCAACCTCTTTTCCAGTTCTGTAGTACTTTTCCAGATTATTCGGAACTCTCATATATTCCCAAAACCCGATCCGTTAGATGATGAAGACGATATACTGGATGGGTTACGGCGCAGCGGTATCACCACGGTACACGGAATCCCGTCGACAGCTCTATTCCCCCCGAATGTCTCATTATGTGAAGGATTCGGTTTTGCATGCACAATTCAGCCGGTGAGGATAGGGCATTGTTCGTGAACTTTGATTTGTTCATCACTTGGTCTCTTCGTAGGTTTTTATTGATTGAATTCCCGATTGCCTTGTTTTCGGTCATCCTTGGTTCTAGAAACTTTCTCCTTCTCAACCAACTTTTTTTCAAGGGCAACACCTTGTTCAGTGGATTCCACGTTTGGCTAGNTTATGGGAAGGCGAAATACCCACTTGGAAGGTGTTCACTTTTTCCCCCCTTCCCATCAACTAGCTAAAGCAGCAAGGGCTTCGATAAAGGTGGAGGTCGATAAGTTGGCGCTTCCTGCATTTGAAGTAACTTGGAACTGTTTTTCATATCTTAAATGGGACCTTGTTAGCTGGCGATTTTGCAGGGCAATCCGATAGTACGAAAAAAGTATATGTAGTGATAATATCTTTTTAGAGTACAGTTATCAGCACAGCCCTACGCTGCGACGGGAAGAGTGACTGTCCGGATGGATCGGATGAGCTGAATTGTAAAGGTAAGCTCCAACTGATAACCTAGCGCAGGCTTTTTCCCCGAAAGTTTTTTGTTCACTTGACAGAGTGCCAATCTGCATTCTCATGCTCGATTTCAAAGAAATCTAAGGTGAAGGTCTGCCTGCGAGCCGAGCAGCTTTGTGATGGCATTGCTCATTGCCCGGATGAGTACGACGAGCACGAACACTGCAGTATGTTTCAGGATTGTTAATTGTGGTAGTAGATGATTTCTGTAACTGTAGTTTATAGAGGAGGAATGTGGTGAGAATGAGTTGAAATGTCCTTCGACGACTCTTTGCCTTCCACCAGAGTCCATTTGTGACGGTGTTGTGGATTGTGATACTGAAGACGATGAGACTAATTGCAAAAAGTGCAAGCGTGGAGCCCAGGTGACTATGAAATTTCATAAAGTTTGTTTGGTAGTAGTAATGAAATGAGAATTGTGAAGTAGGCTCGTAGGCTTCAGAGCTAGGGAACGAAGAGCGTGTGAATCTGACCTGTGATTGGTCGGTTGTGAGTAGGAGCCAATCACAGTAATGTTTGGCTCACAGCACCGTCATTTAGGCTATTTTTGCTCTCATTTAGGGTTTCCTGCAAGCTAAATTCAATTTGTGAATTATAAAATGTTATAGAAAGAGGCTGAAACCCTGAAAACCATTCTTTGCATTATTTTCGAGCATGACTTGTCAAGGACATGATTCAAGCCATAGGACCAGGCAGTAGCGCTTATTTTTGTTTAGCATTTTGTCGTCTTTTTTCAGTTGTGTAAGCCAACAAATCGTTGCATACCGCCTGGCCAGTTATGTGATGGTATCCCACAGTGTCCTGATGGATCAGACGAGAAGGTGGGATCCATAGTGATGGACGTGTTTCATTCCCAGATTTTGACTTCGGCATTTGAGGACTGTGATTGTCGTTCATGCTGTGGGTCAGGAAAAGCCCTCTGCTCTGATGGCACCTGCTTAGAACGTTCAAGGGTATGTGACGGTGTAGTGGACTGTAGTGATGGCGTTGATGAGGAAGATTGTCCAGGAACATGTATCTTGAGCAAAAATGCTAAGGTATACATAAATGTTTGTTTATATTCAGACAAGGATCGATCGATCCATCTCTAGCCCATGTTCAGATCCCCCAAGTGGTCTGCGCCGATGGGCGACGGTATCCGAGAGCCGAGGCTTGCTCGGGTGTCATTGAGCAGTGTGCGTACAACTGCACAGAGTGCGACAAACAATTAGCATTTACTTGTAAGGATAAAAAATGCATACCCCAGATGCTGGTAAGTTCTCGCATTGTGCTATCTGTACCTTCAGTGAGTGAGACCCTAGGCATTTGAGAGTGTCTGTGATTGGTGGGTTGTGAGTCCCACCAATAGCAAGCCTTTTGCGCACGCGCTCTTCTTGCGTTATACCTGGAACTTGGGTATTGTACGAAGCAGATCAGAGATGTACCACTATGTGCAAGAAATTTTTTGAGAGTTTCCAGGTCTGCGACGGAATAGACGACTGTTTGGATGGTGAAGACGAAAATGACTGCAGCTGCACGGTAAGCCTGGATTCGATGAGTCTAGGTTAAATCGAGCTTTCCCAGATTCAACCTGTACCGATGATTTAGGACTAGTGTACACTACTTTACTGGAGTACTTTACTTAGATCTCCCTTCAGGGCTTAAATAAATTTGAGTGCCGTTCGGCATCAGGTAAACCTAAATGCATCTCCAAACAAAAGGTATGTGACGGTGTATGGGACTGCATGGATGGAAAAGACGAGACCAACTGTAATTCGGTAAGGATCTTCGCTTCATCCTATACCTTGGGCCATTTTATTGATTCTTCCAGTGTCCTTCCAATGCTCTTCGTTGCCCTGGTGAGGGACGATGATTTAGGACTAGTGTACTTTACTTTATGGAGTACTTTACTTAGTTCTTCCTTCAGGGTTTGAATAAATTTGAGTGCCGTTCGGCATCAGGTAAACCAAAATGCATCTCCAAACAAAAGGTATGTGACGGTGTATGGGACTGTATGGATGGAAAAGACGAGACCAATTGTAATTCGGTAAGGATCTTCACTTCATCCTATACTTCGGGCCATTTTATTGATTCTTCCAGTGTCCTTCCAATGCTCTTCGTTGCCCTGGTGAGGGAACATGTATACCCAAGCTCTCACGATGTGATGGTATAGCAGATTGCCGGGACGGCTCTGATGAGACCGATTGCACATGTGAAGGTGAGGCTGGGCCCGCAGACTTTTTTGGATCTCTGAGAGGCTTCCGAAATCTCAGGAATGCTTTGAACAGGTCCCTCTGGCTCTGTTTATCGATTGGATATGCGTCGCGCTGCCGCGACGCTCCCAAATCTATAAAGGCCTTCCTTAATTAAACGCCTAATGATAGTTACTTCAGAATGCATCGGTAATCACTGGAATACGTACATGTGTGGTGCGACGTCCCATTGCTTCAGAAGAGAAGAGGTGTGTGCACCATACACTTTGTGCCCGAACGCGACCAAGGCTGATAAGGTCTACTGTGCTGGACGAGCACTACGTGGAATGGATTGGTTGGAATGATTGCTCAGGAATTGATCGAATGCGCACGATTAGGCACGAAATTTGCGTGGCATGTGGGATGGGATCAGAAAATCAGCGCTTCAGGCCCTTAGGGCAAGTAACGAACGCTCATGCTTGGTCCCATCAGCGACTAACCTCCAACTGTCAATTATGAACGCACTTGTGTCACGTCCATTTTTCTGCCTGTTGTACGCTATCCGTAAATTGTGATTATACTTGTGAAATAAGTCATTAAGATTGTTTTATATCTTTATCAGATTTCCTAGATTTTATATGCGTTAACAATATGTATTACAATAAATTTATCAATTTGATTAGTGTCCAGTTACTATAAATGGAGCAGATGTTCTCCATTCACAATACTTACGAGCACGTATCATGATAATCGATAATCGTGCACGGTAATCAATAGTACCCGTTCCATGAGGACAGTGGAGGGCGCTGCACAGGTTTAATGCGCTCAAAAGTTTTCATTTATGAATGACGTTAACGCACAGTAAGATGTTCCAGTGTGACACATTTGGTCAGGAAAGTGGATAGATCGTGCCATTGAGGCTTCTAAGGTGGAAATAGCTGCTATACCAGGCAGGGAAGTGTGTAATGGCTCAGCTGTACGAGTCGAAATACCTGATTCCATATGTGTTTTTCAGTTAAAAATCTTCAAATTGTTCTTCGCTAGCATGTTGCTGGTTTAAGAGCGACCCAGTAACATTCTAGTAACAGCAGTTCATCGTAGTTTGAGCTGAAAAGAGGAATTGCGCGTGGGGAACTTGGTGACTGTCGTGACAACGCGCTACCTAGTGGAGTTCTGGGTACTCAGTTAGAAAGAAAAGTATTTATTTTCCAAACCAAGAAAGGGATGGAAACGCGCTCCAGTCCGAATTAAAGGGACCCTTTTGTGACGTCTTGGGTGGATAGCCCTGTAGCGAGCGCAATTCACGGTTTACTATGGGCGGTCTGCAAAGCTTTGCTTTCTGCTAAATTTCTGTGAGAAATTTGTAATATTAGTGGATTTTCATTACTAGTTAAGCTTTTCCTCTCCATTGCAGTCGAAGGTTAGATCTTTTGAGGATACTGATCCCCGATTTTTTGGTTGTGACGCTATTTAGTGTGAGAGCTTGATTATAGTTTTAATTTTCCAATTTATGGTGTCCGAGTCTGCCTTCGTTTGCTGCCGGTTATTATCTTCCACATTGGTTTTCAAGTACACATTTTATTTTTAATATCTGAAAATGTTGATGAGCTTGTTCTAGTGCGTGGAAGTTTGGCTTGGGTTTTTTTTTTGAGTGCCATTACCTTTTTACTGCTAGTATTGTTGTTCATTCTAATCCTCATTTCGTCATGCCCGCCTATAGAGTAATATTTGGTAATTTTTATTATTCCGATAAATATCATCATTATCCAGGTAGTAAAGGATGTCGCTAAGCCGCATCCTGCCGGCGGGTAGAAACGCTCGGTTCATCATTGTTCCGGTGCGATGCGCACACAACACTGCTCGTAAGATGTTTTTATTCTTTACTAGTTATAGGGTTGTTTACTATTTATTTCATCTAACTCATTTTGAAATTTGAACGAAAACGACTGGATTTTAC
>UZAF01018915.1:14840-28478 GCA_900617895.1 Haemonchus placei
GATTTTGAATGCAGTTTTAAAATCAGCATCAAAAAATACGTCTAGCAGTATAGGTCCCATTTCAAATGGCCACTTCGACTTGGGATCCTTCCCTTGTTAGATGGTGGAAAGATCGGTTGACCTCAGCGGATGTCGATCCAAGATTCAATTTTCTGACCATGCGTAATAGTAACATCGCCGTTGCACCACCTCCGAAGACTGAGCTACAGAACAGCGATGGAAAGAATTCCAATGTGATCAATATAATACCAGTTCTTCTGAATTTTCTCTACCTTTTCAATTATTTTCAAACTTCATCTCTCTGGTATGAGACCAGTTTCCTTTTTCTTGTTTTCCTCAAACTGATACCTAGCACATTCCTAACAAACAATTCCATTTTGGTTGGTCATGCATATACGCCCATTCCATCCCGTCCATTTAATGATCGCTTTCCTCAAGTCGAATCTTTCGGTCAGATTAACTGACTTTGATAGAGTTGTTTTGTCGGCCTGACCTATTTTGAAGTGCACTTTGCACAACATTTTCCTGGGTTCCAGCAATGTCTTCGTGACTGGCCATTCAATATGAAAAGAGTGTCAAAGGAAGGATGCATTTGGTCATTTATAAACAGAAGAAATACTCTGCAAAAGTTGTATCCACGCAGAAAGCTGCAGAAAAATATGCGAATTTCAGCAAGTAGGGATTTGTGAAGTAGGTACAACAGTCAGCTTCCTCAGAATAGCTTGTTCTGTCGAGCAGAGAAAAAGCACCTTTATAAAAGTCTCAAAGTCTTGATGAAGTCTTGAAGCATCGATCAATTCCGTCTGGAGGATGCGCCACGCATTCGCCTTCCATTAATAATCGTTGTGCGTTTTGAATGCGTAAGTGGCCTATACAATGACTTGCGCTGGCCAGCCGATGTATTAGTCAGTGCTTTAATCCTTCCAGACCAGTTTGGAACCAATCAACCGACTCCGGAAGGATGGAAAGCTAGGTTCCCCTAGTCGGGAATCGACCCGGGATTTGAACCCGCGACCGTGCGTGTGAGATAGTAAGCCCCTTGCCACTACCCATCTTTAAAAACTAGGATAACATAAATACTGATGAAAGTATTTGGATAGCATCTGTCAGCTTGTTCGTTTATTACCGACCCCCGATTCTCATCGGCGAATTGGGGTAGGTGAATAAAATTCAAGTGCACCTACAGTACAGTACAGTAACTGGAACAAGAGGCCACGACTCCTTATCAGCTGAGCGCTGTTGAGAATGATGTCGAAGGACAGAAAACCCACTCATCCATCATTCTAGATGACTGTATTCTCGTGGCTCTCGTACTTTTTATCCTCATTCACGTCAATGAATGCAACATCTCTCCGTTCCTTTCTCACTGTTTAGAGACTATCGCAGTTCGGCGTGAAAGGGAAACTTCTTGAATGAACGCGCACGTGTCCGGCGAATGGACACGAATTCGACTGAAGAATTCTTCATCGAACGGAAATCTAATTCGGTTCTCATCCATTTTGTGGGTTGCAAGAACTACATGAGGACACATAGACGGTGAGACTAACCCAGATAAATCTGCCTGTTGGATTTTTGTGGAAATGATGGTAATCAGGGTGGGTCCTGAATGAAGTCTACCTCAAAACAACTCTGTCCACCTCGGCCACAAGTGAATGTATGGACGAAATTGAACAAAATTCGGTTTATGACATGATTTCTATTTTTCATTTGCTGGAGCTGCTTTTAAACACGAAACATGTTACAGTCTCCACGAGATCAGGTAAGGGGCCGACCCATGTTCATGAATTGTAGTNAACCTTTTTTCTGCATGAGAGACTGAGAGACTTTACCATTGGCATAGTTTCGAATTTTTGACCTTCTCAGGGAGAAGTTTATCCCCAGCTATTGTGTAAAGGTGGGAAGCATCCCCTGCATCGAGAAATGACTAGCCCAATGGTAAGGCTCAGGTCAAAAAACGCAAGCTTTCTCGAGTGGGTGGTTATGCACCCAAACGGCAATCATCTCTCGCCCTGATCGCACTGCAGGGTAGGAATTAGACTCTTCAGGTGCAATGTCCCACCCACAGCTTCCATCCAGGGTGTGGAAGTGAGAAAGATATATTTTGAAATTTTCGATGACTGCACTGCCCATGGCAATGCTCAGACAATGTGTTCCATCTCAATGATTACCTTTTATATAACAGCTCAACTTCGTAATTACAATACAATCTTTGGGTAAAATGCGTAAAATTCATCATAAACAGTGGGTATTTATAATAGGAGACATGTGATTTCTGATTAATGAAAGGCTTTTTGGAATTGGGATCAATTCTAGCGAAGGCGCTACTGGTTGTTGTGAAATAGACTGGTCCATTGAAATTCCCTAAACGATATGGAATCCCATGTTGACGGCGTACACCTGAAATGGGAAAGATATCAGAGTGCTCTGAGAACGTAGAAGGAGCGATTTGCACACCTTGGTCCACTTGATACTCGATGGAACGGCCCGAGTGTGACGTCGATGAGCAGGTCGAGATGAGATCGGTTTGCATTCCCATACATCCTCACGCGTGAAGAATGACACCTGAATGACGGCGTCCGCCAAGATCACCACGAAACCCTCTATCAGCTTACCTGTTTCAGACTGTTGACAACAATACAGTGTTTCAATAGGGCGTGTGCAATTTCCATCGTCTCCGCGTAGAGGGCGAATACCTGAAGGATAACAGTGGAGCAAAGGTTGAGCAACAGAATGAGAATTCGTTAACTTCTTTGTTCCCATTCGTAAGATTGGAACCGAAGGGTTTAGTTTGAAGGAAGGCATTCGAAATACGCCCCAGGATGGGTTCTGGAGCTGTATAAATGGCTGCAAGACTCATCACAGGAGACTTGGTCCAGGAGAAGACTCCTAATCTCAGGTTAATATGAGGAGTCCAAATTTTGAGAGCATGAACGTTCGGACATTATGAAAATAAAAACGGTAGACTGATTGCGACACATTGACCGATTCAGAAGGAGGTATGAAGGTGACGCAATGGCTGCTTTCATAGTCCGTCGGCCGGCCGGCGTGCCGGCGGACTATGAAAGCAGCCAATGGAGTAATGAGTTACTTGTTGCCAAGAGATGATAACAAGCGATGAAGAATGATAGAAGGCAAGAACCTTCGGATATGCTATGAGTTTCGTATGGACCGTGAAGCCCCCCCCCCTTTTTTTCTTGTGTTCAGCGTTCAGCACCTGGATTGTGACGGGATTAAGCGAAGAGGAGACAGAATGTGACAACGAGTCACGAGGCTCGGCTTGGCACTTACTTGCTCTTGTTATTGTTGATTCTTGTTGTTGTTATATACGGGATGAGCGAATTGTAATGGCATGAGCCACACAATACCGCAAGCATTGTCCGGGGATCGGGCTTGGATGGCCTGGTCGATACCCAACCACCCAATTCCTCTTCCCGCAGGGGTTGGTTAACTGGTAACCGGTACCAGACTCGTAAATGTTCCGCTCCTCTTTCCCATCACAGAAAGTTAATGGGACATTTTGAGTACCACATTGAAAAAGACACATAATATCGGAGTTACACTGGGAACTTGTCTAGTACCAGTTACCCTATAAAGTTGTACATCGGCTGGATCCAGCAGCTCTGTTGTATAGGTCACGTACGCCCTCAAAAGCCACCACGATTCTGAATGAAAGCCGGGTGCTGGAAGCATCTTAAGAACAAGTTTGATAAATGCTGAAGAAATTGATTTCTCGAGCTCCATTACTAATCGCAATGCACGGTTGACCATTCGTCCTCAATTTCGAAGCAAACGGTTTATTTCTAAGCACAAGATCTGCGGAAGAGAACTCACCCAAGTACTCGGGAATTATCCTTCTCGCTTTAGCCTACGAAATCCTCTGACAACCTTAATCTCATCTGACCAACACGGAGGGTATGGACAGCTCAGTGCCTCTCACCCTCCTCTGAGCCTTATTAGGCCCTTTCAGCAGTTATCAGTCTCTGTTCTAAAGCATTTACCCTTCCTTTGCACCCCACATCACCTATCGAAGTGGCAGGGTTCCACTGCAATAACAAAGGGCGTAACGGATCTTGCTCCTTTTTGCCTCCTAAGGCTCCTTATAATCTGTATCAATTACTACCACTTATTATCAACTACCATCACTACTTCAATATTGCCTCCTGTATCTCTTTCAAAAGTGAACGATCAGGTCTAGGGAATTAGGAATTATGAATTTCGAATAGCACTCCACACTTAGCGAATTCCAAGAAGTAGGATCACAAAGACGTTTAAGACTTGCCAGTGTTATCGCTATACCATTGGTAATGTGTTATGAGCGTACGGTAGTAACAGCGGCATCGTAAACTTGAAATGTGGACTTTATGGCGATGGGTGAAAGGAAATGATAAGTACTGATAATGGTGACAAGGGCTGTTGTGAACCAAAAAGAGTAGAGACGACTAAGCCTGCCATTTATCCTATAATCACACCACGACGACTTCAACTCGATCCCATCAAACCCAGGGAATGGTCTAATTTTTGTTCGGATATCAGTTCTGTTCCTCGTCCTCCGACTTAAATCTTCGACTAGCGGAGATCATTAGTGAAAATAGAAGGGTGAGTATGACTGTGAAAGTCAGCCTTTTCCTCCTCCCAAACTTCAGAATGATGAAAGGCTGGATTGGGATATGTCGATCCAGGGTTCGATCCTTGCGCCGTGCGTGCATGCTAATGCGCCATTTCCCACTGCATTACAGTTATCCAACCATGATTTGATAGTGGCTATAATGAAAAGATCGGTGGCGCAGTTACAAACGTGTGGGAGTTTGCGGATAAGCTTAAGACTAACTGGCCTCATAGTCAAAGTTGTTCTCTGCTCGAACTTTCTGTTCCCTGGGCAAATTGTTAACTTCTTCAGAATGAAAAATGGTGCTAACTAGTAATTGCAAGTTGTGCTTACGAACGTGGGCTAAACTAGTAACAGTCGGTCGCCATGAGTGGAAATCAAGTTCATGGCGCAACTAGAACAAAACGATACGGAATGGCAAACGCCAGATATGTTTTCTTAGCTCAACAAATAGGATCTGAGATGAAGTATTTCATAGAAATAGCCAGCAGAGCTGCCTTAGGATGAAATCAAACGTGATTGAGGGTTGACAGTCGAAAACACTGGCATACCTTGGATCCACTGCAAGCGAGCATACCATTTATGGAGCCATCTCCTTTGGCGACGTACACCGTGGAATTGGCGACGACGTACTGAACAGTAAGAGTGAGACGGACGAAGGAGAAGCATAAATTGGACCATCTTACCTGGACAGCTTCATCTCTACTGAATCCGCACACGGAATGGTCGAAATCGCAAAGTGCATCCAAATCTGCTGCCGTACATTTGCTTATCTTGGTATCTGAATTGTTTGGAAGTCTCGTCTCATCAACAAATTATTCGCCGCTCCTTCCACTTCTCAGAATTAGAAATGACCTTTTGCAATGGCCTTTGAGTGATTTATGTTTCTCTTCTTCTATCGACTTCGTCGTTTCGCGTAAAAATGGTGGCGCATGTGCTTCGAAGCGTAATGTTTCCCCATTACCCTTCGAGGCTTGGAGGGTTCTCACGACCGGTAAACGTGTAAGGGAAATATGGGCGATATAATGTGGTCTGTGAGGCCCTCTCTTCCGCTTTCACTGATAAGTTCCATACGCAACACCCTGGTGGTCCGTGTGATTCAACCCTCCTTTATCGCCAAAGGGAACCACGTGAAAAAGTGCCTGAATATGACCATAGAACTAAAGCCGAGGGTAGGGTGTGCAGTCTTTTCATGCTCAGCCATGAAGAATAAGGCCCATAAAATAGGGCTTCATTCCAGATTAAATAGCGGTCCATAAAAAGGATAGAAAGGAACGCTATTTGTAAAGCAAATATGAGGTAATAGCAAATCGGCAAGTTCGCATGAACAAGGACTCCTAATTTGGAAAACGCTGGATCAAATCACTTCCCCGTCGCTTAAGGCTTGTTCGTGGCACTTACCGTTGGAAGGGGTGAGTGATGAGAGTAGAGAGGAGGCGCTGAATGTCACATAGGCGAAACGATTACGGTCAGTGACGATGAAGCCGGCTTCGTCCCTCCAGGAATCTGATTCCTGAAAGAGGCACCATCATCGCCAACGTACCGCAACGAACGACGTACATCGCAATATCATCGGCGAGCGGTTATCGATCCTCGAAACTTGCTTCGAAACACGAACTGTTCGCCTGTCTCTCTCTCTCAAAGGATTGCGGTCTACAGCTGTGTCCAATTTAACTGCGATCCTATTCGGATAGTTGATTCTATCCCAATGAACTATTCCCTGATCAGCGTAAGAGCATAAAGAATTTTTGGCAAAAAATCTGGATAGGATTCGATCCGTTCTGTATCATAAAAGGAATCAAATACTATACAAAAGAATAGAAATCAGATATGAGAAACTGACTGCAAATGAATCATGAGTGACGTTCTTCTTGAGTTCGAGATTGAATCGGCCGAGGGCGTTTTCGGAAAGACGGTCAATGAGGTGTGCTTCAGCTGGTCTCGCCTCAGCAACTGTATGGAACTGCACGTAGATTGGCAGAAGCCGGCGGTTTTCCCGTTCAGTCTAAAGTGAAAAGATTCGGCGATTCTGAAGAGCGAATCTTGGCAATTCGGCACGGCTACTAAAGGGTTTATAAAAAGTTGGTCTGCCAATGTCACCGGGAATGCTCCCACTCTCATGCCAGTACTTATGGAGATACCGGAAATAGTGACTGGTGGTCCTGAATTGAGTTTTGACCTTCCTCAAGGTATCTGCAATACTGGGCGGTTCATCTACACATGATACAAAACATGAATGTTACAGGGAATTTCCATTATCCTACACAGCATTACGCTCAGAAGCTCGTTCAGGACCGGTTGGGCTAACATTATATACATTACATTAAGTGATGTTGCCCTTTTGAGGTCTTCGTTTACTTCTTTCCTATCCCTTATGCAGTCTATGATGGGTCTGAACCCCCACTCGGGAGTAAAAAATGTTTACGGCGTGTGTCTGTCAGGGAATGCCCTCTTCGAAATGAGTTCTAATCGGGCAGGTAGAGACCACTTCAATCCTTCTTACCTCAATGGAAACTAGTTTTAAATGGTGTGCGTCTTCTTCCTCTTTGACGCGGATGTTCTTTCCAGCTACCACATCGCTACAGTCCGAATAGACACAGTACGCTTGTGTTGGCGAATACTTGACGAGGGTCTGCTTTGCAAGAAGATCCCCTGCAAAACTCTCGGATCTTGTTAGCCAGTGGTTTTACAACTTATTGGTGAATATTTTCAGGTTGGGGTAGGCAAATGGCACAGTAAAATTAAATAACGATGTCTCTGAAATCACCTTACAATCCTCAAAATTTGAGAAAACTAAGTGTCTTAAGTAACATGAAATTGGTCGGCCTCATACAAAAATTTGTGACGAAGTTTCTAGAAGGTCCGGCCTTCCGCCCGCTCTCCTTCCCTCGTATATCTTCAATACCAAGTGCAATCTCAACGTATCATTTTAACACCGCGCCATATCGCCATGTACTCGATGAAGATGTCTGAGCGAGAGAGAGAACGATCGGAGATGATACGATCTATCCACCCATCTCATTACGAACATTCAATAGCATCAATCAGTCCCTTGGCAGCATTGTATAAACGATCACAAAGAAATGAATTACCCACCGTTGTGATCCCATATGAACGCTGATTTTGATCCGGCAAATTCCTCGGCTTTCAGTACAGTCGTCTTGCCGAGTTCCAGAAAAGCCATCTAAATTCGAAACAGCCTAAGTTTTGCATGCAAGAACAGAATTTTGCTTCGACATGCCACAATCTCATACCAAATTGAACGCCTTCGATGGCAACTGCATTTGATAGATAGACATTATCGGGTGCGCGGTGAGATGGTACGAATGGCCGAGCTGGCGGGTTGCTGTTCGTGTGTGGTTGTTTGTGACGAAACCACAACCCAAAACATTCTGCAGACTCGTTCTGAAGGGGCAGCCACTTGCCTTGTCCACCTGACTGTGACCTGTGCCAGCGTAATTGCCCGATCCCGAACCGGAACAGAAGCATTCGCGTGTCGGACCATGATTACTCTAAAGTCGATGTCGCGAATGAACCAAAAAATATCCGGTGGCTTAGTGGGATCGCTAAAGCCAGTCGAACGACTCATCTGTCTGAGAGTCGGAAACCATTTTTGATTCCCAGAGTCTATCGCCCCAACGCTCCTGGGTCAAGGCTTGCGAATTTGTAAGCTACCAGCCTATTGCAATCGAATTTTATTTAAAAGACAAAGTTAGCGTTCTTACAATGGCAACAACAATAATTGTATGACAGGTAAAAAGCCATGGATCAGAGGAACGTCATCAGGAAAGCAGATCTTGTCGCTTTCGTTGTAGGTGAGCAATCGACGAGCTCGTAAAGGGAGGGTGTGGTGGTTGTGGCGATGCGATGGTTTAGGCGAAATCGAAGGGCATTCAATGTCCTTTCCATGCGCCAAAGTTCATCGAGCAACTAACCAGCCACCGGCTGAGCGCCGCCTTTTGCCTTCTACAACCAAGATGGAATCCTCGGAACCGTCCCTGCCTTCACAGTCAGGCTTTACGATGCCGTCTATACGGTTTTGAAGAGACGAGTATCTGCGCTCCGGTTTACTCACGAGGAATTCATGTTGCAGATGGCTTGTGTGATATCAACTTTTAACAACTCAATGAGAACAACCTATTCGGCAGCACATGCCTCCTTGGTGGTATCTCGAGGAGTTGGCGTACTGACTGAATAGTGAAAGAAAGCAATCTGTCAAGTTTATTAGAAGCGCAAACCTAGAGAACAAATCGGAAATTGCGAAAGAGAAAATCGAGAGACTGATAGGAGTCACCCGAGTAATGAGAGCGAAAACACGCTCGAAATTTGTGCCACTGCGGTAGTATTTCCACGAATAACATCAAAACCATTTGGCAAACGAAAGAGAAATGTAGTTAAAAAATGCAGATGATTGCGGTTGGAACACGGGGAGTGAAGTGACGATGAGACACAGCCATCCCCCTTCCCCCCGATGTCTCTGTCAGCCGCGTGAATGGCCTATAGAGGGCGCGTTCGCGTGACCTAAATCCACCTTTTGCGGTCGCAACCACAATGATCGTGCATTCTATTAAGTGAATTAAATTCATAATTGAAATACTCACTGGTCATAACGATAAGACGACGGCGACAATGAACTAACCGGCCGCCGGATGTGTCTTGCCTCATCAAACGCGACGACCAAATCATTCCGTAATCCGTTGTCATTCACGCATGACCCATTTGCTCACAGCAGGGAGGCATTTGAGGTCTTCTTGAATCAAATCGAAATTCTTCATAAAGAATTCGGCTGTCAGTCATAGGACACATACTTTAGTCACACTTCATCTACACGAGTTTTCCACACAGACGCGGGGAGGATACTTTACTTATCCTTAACTTCAGTAGAACATACTGGAGTACCTGGACATGGCTGGACTCTGCCATTATTTCGTCACACTTCAGTTTTAATCAACGAGCATCTAGGAAAACGGTTCTGCAACAAGCACATGCCGCATCCTTCTTGCGGTCTCTCGTTTTTTTGAGACGATCTTGGTACCGAGCAATTGTCCTGTGAGACCCGGATATCCAGATGAATGGTGCAGAGTCTGCTGTTCGGAGACGTCAAAGATGATAGTGTAATTCTGACGTTTGCACTCCCCTAAACGACTGACATTTTCTTGTGGTCAGCTAATTCACTTGTTTTCTTCTTCACAACTAGTTCCGAAGGGAATGAGTCCTCTTCCCCCTTCACAATGCTCTGGTCTCAAAACCATCACATCATTACTTCGTTGTTCTGTGTAATGAATGACAGTAATGAAACAAGCCAGAAGGTCTCCCCGCCTACCGGTACCTCCAGCGAAGAACAATAACAATGGCGCGGCGGTCGACTTCGAGTTCGTTCCCCGCCCGTTGGATCCAGTCGTAACCGCTCCGGTCCAACGATCACTCACATCACATAACCTGCTTCACCTAGCTGTTTTCACCTCCGTGGCGAGGAGTCGCTGATCTCTGATAGTCGACGTGGGAATCGGTTAAAGTGTGGGAGTCTCTTTTTTCTGGAAGATTCAACCGAAATCTCACAGTCGTAAGGTTTACGATCAAATCTCACATACGCGGGAAGCGAGTTAAACAGTTCTCTCTATTCAATGCTCTATAGAATAAAGTGGCAAGTGGCACACTATCACACATGGATGGTCACGGGTTCGTATCCTGATCGACATCTGCCTAGGCCAACCAAGCATTCCATCCCTCCGGGGTCGGTTCGTAGGTACCAGAATCGTCAAGTAGGATAAGAGCTTTGACTTGTCCATCTGCTGGCTACCGCAAGTCATTGTATGGGCCGCATACGCATTTAATG
This sequence comes from Haemonchus placei, assembly GCA_900617895.1. NCBI lineage: Eukaryota > Metazoa > Nematoda > Chromadorea > Rhabditida > Trichostrongylidae > Haemonchus > Haemonchus placei. Next base: position 25,283 of record UZAF01018915.1, read on the forward strand.
CGCCGCAACTATTCTGAATCGAAGTAGAATGAGGGGTTGCATCCCTCTGAGGGGATTAATTGAGACCAAAGGATTTTATCAATTACCCTTTGATGCTTAACAGACGTTCTTACAGTGCTTCATGCTCTGTTCAGATTCTGACCATGGAGCATTGTAGTTCCTCCCTCACAGTGAAAACGAAAATCCGTATCATGAGATAAGGGAAAGAATTCGAAACAGCATAGACAAACCATGGGTAAAGGTGAAGAGCGTAATCCTATCACGGGATTTTAAAGTTTTCAATTCGATTTCGATTGGAAGGGTCTTTCCAAGAAGTTTCGATCCACTTGCTTGCATGTTGAGCACACATAGCAGAACAATCTCTCAAAGCAGCAACCCGCCCGAAATTTTTCTAAAAATTCTGCTCTCATGGCTACAGCTTCCCAAGTTGAGAACTGAATGTTCCCACAGCAAATGAGCAAATCCCAAATAATGCATTGACGTTTTCGTAGGAGCAGTACCCGCATTGGCATTCATGCTCATTTCTTTCATTTCTCAGCTGGGTTTTCGCCTTGGCCATGGATCCCAAGTGGACAGTGGTGGTATTTTTGCACGCGAATACTAAGGACTTCACATTTGCAGAAACGCGGGATCAGTTTGTTCTCAAGTTTTTTTTCAGAGGGACGTAGAGGGTTCCAAGGGGTGAATGACTTTATTTTCAACAAGCTCAACAAGAAATCTGAAAGGGTCAGAGCTTTGGAGTTATAATGGTTGAGTTCCATTTACTCGAAGTCTACCAGTTACGCCAACAACCCAAAAAAAGCTTACATTCCACTAGTCTCTTCCGTACCCAAAGCCGGTCATATTGCCTTCAAGGATGAAGACATTTCATAGTTGACTGACAGATTCAACTAATCTTAAGTAAAACCACTAATCTTCTTCTCAGTTGTTGTATTTCTGAAAAGTATGCCGTCATTATATTAAGGATGAAAGCGATGGAAACGAACAAATTAAATAAAGGAATTTCTTGATCTTGCCTGACTTTATTTAGTATTCACAACGCAGAGACAAATAACGACATCGAAATAGCAACACTTCACACTTTGTTCTTAGGTAGACCTTATAATTACTGTATGATACTGTGACAGGAGCATCATCTTGAATCCGTTGAACTGCGACCTCTCGTCCTGCCCAATGAGCGCTGTGAACTTTGACTGAATTGTGTTCCAACCCAACGGGTGAGCCCTTATTGGTAGAACTCACTGGCCATTGGATTGCAAAATTCGATTGTCCTTATCGCAAACGGAACCTTTTGACCGTATCCTCCAGTAACGATTTCTGATTCTACCGACCGGTCACAAATTTGGCGATCTACCCCCCCCNTCCCCCTTTGCTAATGAGTTCCCTTCGCTGAAGTGTTTTTACGAACGAAATTCCTGCTAGTGGCGCGTTAAAGGATTAAAAACATTTCGAGGAGGAAATTGTCGTCTAAAAGATCCAGAGACCCCGATGACATCCATGTTTTGGAACAAATTGAAAAGGTCTACGAAGCTGACCAATTCTGTTAGTTAGGCCATACCTATGGCTTTCATTACATTCATCAGGTGAGCAGAACTTGAACACTGCCTGTTATACGACTTATCTGAGATTAAATAAAGCGGTGTTGCCGAATGGTGCTCTATCTGTGGACCGAAGGACGGCTTCTTGAATCGATACCCACCTCGGTCGACACCAATCCACCTGGGGCGACCGATTGCAAGCTTTGTCTAAGAGAATGAAAGTATTGGTTTTCTTATTGGCTGGCATAATCGGTGTAATTCAGTGAGGAGGAGAAATATGCGTTCGTGGGTCCCTACGATTCTGAAGGGAAGGCGACTGGGCAATTTCCTGAACGTGACAGGTAGAAGCCTCGAAGCTTTGTCCTCTTTTCACTATGACACCCATTAGTATCACTTTTCGAAATAGTTAGATCTGCCGGTCAGGCACAAGGCCATCATGCTTTAACCGACCGCTTGGTAGGCTCGTTGGACATTGGAAGTGAGAAGCGATACCGAGTTGGTGTCGCTCACCAGTGCCACTATAGGGAGAGGAAGGAGAATGTGTAACGTGACTCATACCCCAATATAAAGTGGGAAGGGGTAAAGTGGTGAACACTCTGAAAGTTTAAACAGCACGAGTTAGCTGTAAAGTATAGGACTGAGATGAGAAAGAGAGAAGAAAGACGTTTTCATTGTAGAAAGCGACAAAACACAATTCAGCATAGCTTTCTTACAGGCTATTACACGCTACCACATTCCATTCTGAGGAGTGTAAACGCCAATAAACAAAAGTATAAGTGTGAGAGCGCCATCGGGCAGGCCACGAAAAAATCTTGAAAGGATGGATCGGAAAGTTGCAATTGGAGACATCATTGATCAGTGGTGGCGGTGTAGAACAAGAAAATGTTGAAAAGTGGTTATGAGCTCAATAACCACTGACATAGACTCCAATTTATGCGCCTTCGATTTTCAGTGTGCAGGTGGAATCGAGGTTGGATTTATTAACAGTTACATGTAGAGAAATGCTCAATCGTCCAGCAATTCAGCAGCATGTGGCGTTTGCAGGTGGCATGCAATGTGTTAACATGCAAGCATAGCACATGAAAAACTCCTGGTACGGTAGTTCTAACCAGGGAAAGGATCAGCATCAGAAAGCACATCATCTAGGATCCCAAGTTGAAGTGAACGTTTAGATTTAGACCTACACTGCTAGTCTTGTTTTCGAATGCTGATCTCGAATCTGCCCTCCGAATCTGTCGAGTGACCCCCTGCAGAGATTATGAGGTGATTTTAGGTTGGGCCTGACATGGGAGAATTCAAATCACATTTACGTACTAGGTTTCGCAGCACTGGTACGGGTGACACACCATATGCAAGATACTATGATTCGGGTTTTGTGATGGGAGAGGGATTTGCTATCGCGGAGTACCGCGATCTCAAGGCTCTACAATGCGATCAATAAGCTAAATAAGTTAACCCATTGACGACCACGAGTTTTTGCGGGAAAACGCCGCGAGGGACCGGCGCGCTTTTCGTCCACCAGCGACTGCAGCCCACATGTAGACTTCATGGTCCAGAATGACCATTTTTTGAAGTTTCTAAGGGAAAATTATAAATTTTCAGGAATGTTCCTTCAAACGGGCTTGGTAAGAATGCTCACATTGAGTGATCATTGTTCT